>VDFB02109897.1:0-100419 GCA_007258455.2 Sequoia sempervirens
CATACATACAATATACATGCAATGATGCATACATACATACATACATGACATACAAGAATACAAACATACAAATATATAAACATACATTCAATAGAGTAGCATTTAACATAAAGAAAGACATAATGTGAGCACATTATACCGCACTCGCGTTGTCTTGCTAGACATGTGCTCCCCACAATTGAAAAAACCATGTCAAAACTGAGATATAACATGAGCGCGTTACAATGCACTCGCATTATATCTTGCTTTAGGAATCCTTGAGCCTTGGGATTGGTATTTTCCTTGGAATACCAAACCAAAGGCTTGGAGGGCATTCCCAACAATCAAAAATGTGTTTTTGCAAATTCTACAATTTTTTTACATAATCGGGTTCATGCTCACCATCAAGATCGCACATGGTCAATATCAAACAAATTGAACATCTGGGTAATGTTAGGTTCTCTCTTAGCTATCCAACGATGTAATTTTTTTCACTTTCTAAAAATGTTAAGCCTTTCATCCGTAATTTCTTTCGTTTGTATGTCTCTTTTTTGGAAAAAAGTAGTGTTTGGTGTTTTTTCATTATAAATTAACTGTTTATCAAAATTTCAAATAAATTACATTTATAGAAACTAGACTCCATTCTAAAAATTTCAAAAAAAAAAAAAGAAATCAATTAGTTTCCAAAATTTGTAGGGGTAGCACGGCTAAAATTCTATTTTTCAGGAAGTGTCCACTTCGAAAATTAGTAAAACATCAAATATTCATTAAAAAAATATTAGAAAAATCATGCATCAACAACATATTGTTAGCTAACTTCTGACTATAGTGATTTCAAAAATAGTAAAAAAGAGTTCACCATACAAGGGTCCTACAAGAGTTGCTATGTTATGTTTTTCTGACAAAAAAAACACCAATTTGTGTACATCCCTGGTTTGAACCCCTTAATATCAACCATTTTCAAAATAAATTAGTAGTTTAGAAAACATACTCAAAGTGTTTTGATCCTTTTTTTTGTTCCATCTCAAAATTTTGAGTGTAACTATCCTCAATTTTACATCCAAGGTCAATATTTCCTGATTTCAGAAAAAAGCTGTCCACTTAAGTCCCCTTTTTGGGAACCATCTTTGTGCACTTACCCAGGGATTCTATAACATAGTTTTATGAAACCTATCCCATTCACTCTTTGATAAGAAACTATTGCTATATTTGATATCATGGATTCCTATGGTCCCCTCTCCTTGGCTTCTATTCATGTTTCCATAATTGATTTTAACATGTTTATACTTTTTTGACACATGATGCATTTGTTCTTGTTTCACTTATGGCCTCTTAAAATTTCAACCCACTAATAGTTCATTTTAGATTATTTTCAATTAATCATAATAAACCAAAACTCTTTTATTTAAAAACTAAAAATCAAGCATAAATAAGTCACATATTGACTAGTCCTTATCATTTCAATACAATGCAAATATTCTTTGGTAGTAATAAGTTGACAACTAACAAACTATGTTTTAAAGGGATAGATTTGAATCTATAATAAAACATAACAACCTAAATTCACATAAATTATAATATATTTACTATTCTAAAGTAAATTTGTCATGTATTTTTAATTCAATAATTGTTAATTAAAATTGATAATTATTGTTTATTGATGGTTACTAAACATTACATTCTTAACAATAGTCTTAAATTGGAATAGATATAATAAGAAAACATTAAGTACATTGTCATATTTTAAATGAGAACCATTATAGATCTATAGGATATGATGAGCTACCTATTTGAAATAATGAGAAAAAATGTAGTATTTTAAGAAAATTTTCATTATATTTTTCTCTTTTTAAATTTCAATGTAATATACAATGATTTGGTTGACTAGTCAATGTGGAAGTTGATATTTTTGTGATCCAAAGTAGATTCACCTTCTACTTGGAAAGAATATAACATATTAACAACTAATATTTAGTTTTTAGAGGGATATATTTCAAGGCTAGCATATGCATTATATTGGATAAATACACTACGAGATAGGATGTATATGCATAGGGGAAAAAATGTATTCAGATAGCTGAAAAATGTTCTATTCCATAGAAAGCAGATGCTAACCACTAAGAAATTTTTTATTTAAGAAAAAAAAAATAGATAGAACTACAAACACAAAAATTAGCTTGGGATGGTCTCCGATGGTCTCCCACCAAACATACTAGAATGTAGGGGATAGAATTTGAAAGGGATAGTATGGAAGAGAAAATAATATGGAATCCAATTTTGAATCCTACCACTACCTTTGATTGCACAAGAAGGAATGCATACATAAAAATAAAAAGTAAAATACTAATAAAAATCTTGGGTGTGTGGATATGATTGATATTGGGTTGCTCTTGGGAGTCTTCAATATGACATTCAATAAATAGCCTGGGGATGATGGATACTAGATTAGTTATTCAAATACAATAATTTTTTTAATTAACTAATGTTAGTGTAATTTGATTAAATAAATAATATTTTTTTTAATTAGTTAGCATGAAATATGTAACCTATTTAATTAAATAATGTATTTATAGTTTTTTAATTATTTTCTGATGCAATATCCAATTGATGATGAGGATTAATTAAAATGAAAGGATGAATTTTAAGTGACTAGAAATTGAATGTATTTGAATACTAGCATATAACATCAAGTTGCACCAAAATCATATTTAGTCAACTCAAGGAAAAAGATTAAGGTGGACTAATCAATTAAGTTTGAAATTTGAATTTTAAATTGGAAAGGAACAAGTTCACATCAATAAGGTCAATCCCACATCCACAATGTTGTCACATAATTCAACAATAGTTAAATATTGGTGGTAGATAGATAAATGGACATAGGTGCATAGATAAATTTGAAACATGCAAATAAAAGGAATGTATAAGAGTTTTTGTAAATAGATAGGAGAGGGCTAAGTGTATAGATATATACATGTGTGTGGATAGATAAGAGAATAGTAGAAAGAAGATCATTTTTTATAATATTGTTTTATTTGTTTTTATATACTTTTATTAGGACATATTGTCAAAATATAAATATTATTTATGGTAAATTACCCATTACCCATTACCCTCCACCTCAAAATGGACTTGAATCATGTTTCCAAAGCAACCAACATCACATTTCCAATAAAATGTCAAAACCATGAACTATCAATGAAAAGGTTTAGGTCTTCATGAGTAAGGAATACTTGACACCATCCATGTCAAAGAAAATCCATGATTGTATGCCGTTGGCTAGACATCCCAAATTATACCATCCAAAATATTGGTATAATCTTTGTTCCTCCTAATATCGTTTCTTCCAAAACCACAATAGGTTCTCTCATTTTTCCTCCAAAACATTTGTTTCTATCTATCCTCCTCCATCTTATTGATTCAAAATGAAAGCCACTCTCCTTGCCCCTTCTTCCAAATCTATTGTTGGGCCTTATATCCCACAATATTCCTTTCCCCATCCCTTACCCTTTAGGTCCTTATATCTCAAAATCCATTGTCCCAAATTCTACCACTACATTCCTTGCAATCCCTAAGTAGGACCAACCACTACACACATTTGTGAACAATTTTCAAAAAATTCTTCATTTTAAGCCCTAACCACACCATCCATACACACACACACACCCATTCCATACATTTTGGAAGAAATTTGGATGCCAAATTGAACATACATAGATCCAAAACTAGGAATCCATAAAAATCCAAGGATCACCATGTCCCATAAAAATGACTTGCCAAAATAAAGAAATATATGATTGAAAATCACAATATTAAATAAAATTGGAATAAAATACCCACCAAGAAAAAATAAAAATAAAAAACCATATAGATCCCCAAGAAAAATGAGGCAATGTGCCCAGAAATAATATCCAAAATGGTATTCACAATTTTCCTTCCAAAATTTTCTTCCATGCCTAAATGCCATCACTTCACATCTAAGAATCTTCCTTATCCTAAATCTATTTTGATTCCTTACATCCCAAAATTTGTTATCCTGCATCATCTACCATACAATAAATCTATCACAAATCCTCATCCATCACAATGTGTGCAAGCATTATTCCTAGTTCCCTTCAATTTTATGGTCTTCCACCACCCCTTAATATAACATCCCTTTCATTAACCTATCCATTATCCTACATATATTCCCCATCATCCACCTTTATTCCCCAACTTTACATAATCCACTTCCCACCATCTTCACTCCAAAAGCATGTTGGAGAAGTGTACCTTCCAAACATAAGGGTTTTACCAACTTACAATAGTCATCTTTAATAGGCTCCCCTTACATCTATATAGAAAAAATATGCTCAAGCCCTTTATCCATGTCAACTTATCCCTTATTCAACCCCTCACCTTCCACTATTATCCACCTACATATAACTTACTCCAAAAATACAAAATGGGAAAATATTAAAAAACAATAAAGAGAAATAATGTGTCACTGTCCAACTATGAAATCCTAAAAAATAAGAAACTTATGCAAGTGTATGATGAAAACCTAGTAAATATGTGTCATGCATAATCTCTTATCTATTCCTTATTGACTCCTACACTTGTGGGAAAACTTAATCCACTCCATTATATCTCATCCATCCCCATCCTACCTATGTCCTCCCTCCTGTCTTCCCATGTCATTCCCACATAAACATCATTGTCCATCATCCATCAATATATCTCGGCCTTTCATCTTGATAAAGGAAATATTGTGTTTTATTTTATATATTGTTTTGTACATGCTTTCTTGCTTGTTTGTGTGCATTATTATTTTCTTGCATCTGTATCAATCCTTGTAACCTACTTGCCACAACCATATCATTGTGTTATATGTCTATAGGATTGCATGCGACTTTTTTTCTTGCACATGGGACACATTATCGCCCTAGTTCCTTACAACTTAGTGCATAACCTGTCATTCTATATCAAAATAAGAATGCTCAAATGAGTGCCACATATATATTCATTTCATCCTCCATCCTTTCATTGTCTATTAGGCATGACCTCCTCTACTCTCATCCATCTTAAATATTTGTTGGAAAAAACAAGGATAGACAACTAAGAGAGGAGGGTGAATCAATTGTCACAAAATATTCAAACTTTTGACTCTACACTTAACTTAATCTCAAATTTGATGAATGAACAATGAACCATAAATAATCAATACATTAGAAACACAAATAACACCAAGATTTTTACATGGAAACCATTTTAGGGGAAAAACCATGGTGGATGTCAATCCACAATATTATACCCTGTTAAAAGTATACGAAGAATAATGGGAATGCACACGCATTCAATAACACTGCCTAAAGCTCACTGCTCAAATAAAAGAGGGCTCATTGCCTAGAGAAGACACACTACCTTACAAAAATTTGGATTAGATCCATAGGGTATGAACTGAGAAAATAGCTTCTACAAAAACCTAATTATAGTTCCAGTTAAGCACAAAAACACTCCTTCACACTTTTCCCAAAATTCTTCACACTCTTCTTTTCAATTGAATGATTAGAACACTATTCACACATATGCACTTTCTTTGGCATATATTCACACTTATGCACCCTTTAATTTTCTCAAACAATCACTCTTATATATCCGCAACATGGATTTACATCAACAACTTCGTCGGCCAGAAGAGATATGAAAATATAAAACATACATACAATGTCAGCCCAAATTTACAAATAAAATTTCAATGTGAATCAAACACCGTCAGCCAATATTATGTTGAGACCCAAAAAAACATCCTCAAGTGCACCAAAAATTCAAATTTTAATCTTCAACAATCCATAACATGCAACAACCACCATGTCGACTAAGAACACAAAAAATTGAACACACAAGAGAAAAATAATCGACCATGAGAACATCAATGAACATAGACATGCAACAAGGATAGAGCATGATCTAGAAGCATCCACGAGCATCAAGAACCAACAAAGAAACATCCGCAATGACTAAGATTACTAGAATCACTCCAACTTCAATCAATAACATGAACTAAAACCATAGAAACACTATCAAAACAAAAATCTTCATGCGACCTTTGAAACCTTTGGTGAATCAACTAGATACACTCAGAAATAAACCATTTAATCTACAACTGATCTTCAATGTACTGAGAAAAACACCTTCATGACCTTCACTATTCCACTAGGAACCTACAACACTTTATTTAACAATTTTCTCAATATCCTTGACATATACAACCTTCAATACCCCAGTGCTAATAGTGTTGACATCAATGACAACCACATATCAACAACACAACCACAACATCCAAAAATCTCCCCCTTTGGAATTGATGGCAACACATGATGTGAAAAATACCATCAACACAACTCTCCATTAGCACTTACTTAGATTTTGACTCTTCTCCACAACAACTCTTCCACATGATCTTCTTCCCATAGGGCACTTCTCCCTAGATAATCAATGATTTTTCACATTTCACTTCTACCCCTTTGAAATCAATGGAAAAGATAAGAATTATCTTTCCACGTACAAGATTTGAACCACATATATGCACATCTAACTACTCCCCCTGAGTAACATCCTTGGAAACATCAATCTGGATCAAAATATCATGAAATACACAGTTTGATGTAATACAATGCATCTCTAGTTCATATTAGGAGGGGTAATTACCCCTAGCACCCTTCTAGGATACTCAAAAGTATCTTTTGGCAATAGCTTGGTGAAAATTTCTACAATTTGTTCTTTGGTAGGTATATACTCCAGTCTAATTTCTTTCTCACTCACTTTCTCCCTCAAGAAATGAAACTTGATTGAAATATGTTTAGTCTTAGAGTGTAGCACCAGATTCTTTGAAATGTTTATTGCACTTGAGTTGTCACATTATATGAAAATAGGCTCATCATATACCACTCTGATATCTTTCAGCATCTGCTTCATCCATAACACTTTAGTAAAAATTTTTGCAGAAGCAATATATTATGCTTTAGTAGTAGATAGGGAAACTAAAATTTTCTTTTTACTCAACCAAGACACCAACTTCTTTCCTAGGAAGAAGGCACCACCACTAGTTCTTTTCATGTCATCTACAACACTTGCCCAATCCCCATCAGAATAGGCACTCAAAGTAAGATCATCATCTTTAGGATACTGATGAGATATTCAAAATACTTTTATTTGAATCATTTCATGTTAAAAGACTTGTTATTTTTGTTAATTAACATGACTAGCAGTAGATTATAGATTAAAATATTTACTTAATTTTGTGTATGTTTAGCTAAATTAGTGGATATATTTGAAGTAATGATTTGTGTTAAATGTGTTACTTTATGATGATATTAATCAGATAATTATGTTGTGTTGATCTTTTACTACCGTAATTGCTATCCTTTCCTTAAGGGTTTTGAACAGGGTATTTTAAAGATTGATGATTTGGTTACTCTCTGTTTAATCAAGGGAAATAATCATGCCATTCATGGGCCCTGTTAGATGATGAATCACTCAAAGTCTAAATCAGCTTCTTTTTAGTCAGTTATGGAACTTCTACTTCTAGAGCCAATCTAGCATATTTGTCTATGTCCTGCTTTAGTCATGTTCCAGTTCTACTTTAGTTTGAAGCCTTGAATCTTGGTAGTTAATTGCCATGTTATGAATTCAATAAGGATATGTTTATAAATATCCATGTTTCATTTTTATATAGGAGTTAGATAATTTTCAATCAAATTTTTGTAATCAATGGAAATACTTTGTTTTGTGTCCCACCTTGATCAATTTAAATGAAAGGAATAAGTTAACTCAATCACTAGGTTAAGGGATCTTACCTGAGGAAGAGCAGGGCCTGCTCAACCTTTGGGATCGATCTTGTGTTGGTATTTTAATGAGTTATGTTTTTTTTATTATTGATATTAAATCTGAAGTGTTAGATGTTAATTCTAGAGTGATAAGTTGTTGAATCATTTCGAGTTTTTGAATGATAAATTTGGATAGTTACTTCTATTTGAATCACTTTTGAATTTAGTTTATTATGGTTGGATTAAGTGGTTAAAATCATTATAAGATTTATTAGATTAATCAAATTTAGATGTTGTTCGAAATAATTAAGTTTGGTAATTATTTTTTTAGTTAATTAGAAGCAATGATGGAGACATATGAAAAGATGGAATTGAAGTTAGTTGAAAATCTAGTCATGAAAATTAGTGTTTATATTTTCTAGATTAATTGTCATTTATTTGCAGTTCATTTCTATTCTTAAATATTATAGTATTTAATTTCCAGCAAATCTTAAGATAGATTCTTTTAAAAAGAAAAATAGAATTAATTTGTATTTCATATTATAGATTAAGGATTAAAGTAATTGTTAGTCTTCTCCATGAATCAATCAGAATCAAGTCCAACGGAGTAAGAAATAAGTCAACAAAACTTTAGTTTAGGAAATAAGATAGAATTAATCCTTAGGAATTAGTCGCTACAGTTCAGCTCTTGAGAGCTCTTGAAAACTCTTGAAGGAGCTAAATCGATACCAGAAGTCACTATTTACAGTGCAAACCCCCCCAAAAAATATGTGACAACCATCCTTATTGCATATAGCTTTGAGACATACCTGGTTCGATATATAATTGATTAAATGAGGCAAGTTGTGACATCAACGACCTTTCCCATAATTTTTAGTGTCATTGTCGAGGATTAAACAAGATTTGGCTATTAAGTGTGAAGCCTTAGTGTTGATAAGGAAGATTGACCTGAATTGTGGATGAGACGAAATAGAGACCATCGAGGGAGGTTTCTTCCACAAAATGTTAATATTTGAAGAAATCTTGATTTTGATCAAAAATATATTCAACAATACCAGATCAAAAATCAAGAAGATAATCAAGAACAACAAATAGACAATCAAGAAGAGAATAGAAATCCATTTGGAGAAGAAGACATGGGTGAACAACCTGAGTGACCACTAGCCAATAGGACCTTCTTTTTTCCTATGAATCTTGAAAGATAGATTGGTGAACCTCCTATGAAAAATATCTCACCTTCAACTTTTCCTACCTTTAGAGGAAAAACATTTGAGGATCTTTACCAATTCCTTTTTGAATTCAAAGTTTTGTGCCAAACCTATTATTACGCAAACAATAATCAGAAGTTGAAGTTGTTTCCTTCTACATTGAAAGAATCATATTTACGATGGTTTATGGAATTAAGAGTAGGAACAATTGAAACTCGGCACAAAATGGAGATTGAATTCTTGGATAAGTATCAAGACTACTACAGAGTAAGGGATAGAAAGGAGGAATTGTTTTGAATAAGGAAAATGGAGGACAAAAGTTTAGAAGACTATGCTGATAGGTTCCAGTTTGTGCATCAAAGGTGTACTAATGGGATGGTTAATGAAATTATCAAAACAATATTCCTGAGAGGAATTGATGATGAATCAAGAGAGTCCTTGAATCTTATGGGGAAGGGGGACATTAAAAAACTCTCCTTGGAAGACATTGTCGAGATATGTGGAAACTACTCTAGAACTAGGGTAGGAACTAGAATTTCCAGAAGAAACACAACTCATACCACTGATATGTTAGAAGTAATGGATGAATTAGTAAACATGAAGATTGACTTACTTCTTCATCTCAATATGCAAGGAGATAAGAAGACCACTAAACCATTGTCTATTTATTGCTCCAAGTGTAGGGGAAAGCATCTTTTAAGAGAATGTCCATTAAATCAAGTTGAAATCTATGAGATTTGTGAGAAAACACACCCAACAAGTTCCTATAATTTGTTGGATGGGTTAAAAATCAATCTAAAGAAACCACCAGTGGTTGAAGAGGAGCTTAATTATGTTGGCCAAAGACCTCAAAACACAGGGTATAATTGAAATCAACACTAGTATGGTTCTCAATCAAACTAGAATCAAAACCCTTGGTAGAACTAGAATCAATGGACCCCCTAATATCAGCCACAACCACCACCTACATATTGGGGACAACCTGAATGGATGAATCCCAATGGAATCAATCACAATGACAAGCTAACCAATAGCTGCAATGATAGTAAAATCATCCATCATGGCAACAAAACCAGACACAGTTCCATCCATGGAAAAACCAAGGGAAAAAATTTCCCTGGGGACAAACAACCCCTGTGATAAATTCTCCTAATGCCACTAATGAATAGGTGAATCAACCTCAACTACCAGCTCAACTAGTTGCAAATCCCAGAAATACCTGTAATGATGCAACTCACCCTAACTTGAATGTAATTGATGCTAATGATATTCAACTAAGAAATTGTATTTTTCAATCTAAACCAAGAGAAAAAGATCAAGAAGATGGGGAAGAAATTGACACTTCAACATAAACGAAAAAAATTGAAGAGGAACATAACATCAATCAGGCACCTTACCCAAAGAGATTGAAGGAGGAAATAACTCCTAAAAACTATCAACCAAGCTACATGAATGTTGTTGATTCTCAACTTCTTCGGGAGTTGAAGAAAATAAGCATTGAAATTCCATTGTTGCAAGCAATTAAGGACATACCATAGATAAACTAGTTAGTCAAATCTCTCTACATGAAAACTCTAGGAAGAAAGAAGAAGCTACCTCCCAAAATACAAATAGGAACAAAACTGACTGATGTATTATCAAGACAATTGCTTCCTCACAAATATAATGATCCTAGAAGTCATGTAATCACCTTGAGTATATATGGAGTGGAGGTTAACAATGTCCTAATTGATTTAGAAGCTGCCATAAATGTTATCACATCTGATACGGTTCAAATGCTAGGTATGACAACTATTCAACCAACAAAAATTGTTTTACAGTTAGCTGACTAATCTACTACAAAGCCAAAAGGTATAATAGAAGAGATCATGGTAACCATTGACACATGGGATTATCCAGTTGACTTTTTGGTTCTTAAAGCTAGAAAGAAAGATTATGGATATCCAATCATCTTAGGCTAACCATGGTTGGATACTGCTGCCACTTTAATTGATTGTAGATCTAGAAGCATGATCATATCAAATGGTCAAAAATAGAAAGAATTTTCACTTTATCCACCAACACAAACATCAATTCAACCAAATGCCCAACTTTGGGTGGATGAAGATTTAGATTCAAAAGGTGATGGTATTATGGAGTTATCCATGGTTACTATAGTTGAACATGTTCAAGAATGTGAGGAACAAGAGTTTACTTCATAAATGGAAAAATAAGATTAATAAAAAACATTACATGAACAACACTCTTGTCCTTTGAATAGGCTTGTATAAAAATCCATTGATTCCACCAAAGACACGAAAGAGATTACAATAGTTGAAGATAAAACTCTTAATATAAATTCATCTTGATCCCCAACTCAAGAAAAAGAATTGAAGGAAATTTTAGAAAAACACACAAAAGCATTTGCTTGGGAGTATACTGATATGAGAGGAATCCATCCTTTGATTTGTAGTCAACAAATTTACACAAAAGATGTAAGACCAATCAGACAAGGACAAAGGCATATCAATCCTGTTCTTTGTGACATTGTTAAAAAAGAAATAGAGAAGCTACTCAGAGTAGGGTTATATACCCAATCTCTGATAGTTAGTGGGTTTCACCACTGGTTATTGTCCCAAAGAAGAATGGAAAATGGCAAGTGTGTATAGATTATTGAGAGTTGAATAAAGCCACAAAGAAAGACCATTTTCCATTACCATTCATCAACCAAGTACTTGATAACCTAGCAGGAAACAACTACTCTTTTCTTGATGGTTTTAGTGGATATAACAAAATCCAGGTAGCCCTTGAAGATCAAGATAAAAATACCTTTACCTATCCATGGGGTACATACACATATACAATCTTACCATTTGGACTATGTAATGTGCCAACCACATTTCAAAGAGCAGTACTTGCTATATTTGCATATTTCACCACTTCTTGTGTAGAGATTTATATGGATGACTTTACAGTCCATGTTAAAACATTTGATGAAGCATTACAAAACTTAGAAAAGGTTTTACAGTGTTGTAAAGATCATAGATTATCACTCAATTTCATGAAAAAAATTCCATTATGATGATAAAGGGCATTGTTTTGGGACATCATATCTCAAAAGAGGGGATTAAGATTGATCCCAAGAAAGTTGAGATCATACAGAACATTGAGATCCTTAAGAAAAAAACTAGTGTATGAAGTTTTCTTGGGCATGCAGGGTATTACAGAAGGTTTATATAAGGATTTAGTAAAATTGCAGCACCACTGTTTACACTACTCAAGAAAGAAGAGGAGTTTGTATGGACTAAACATTGTCAAAAATATTTTGAGACAATCAAAATATCTCTAACAACTTCTCTGATCATTAGAGGACCTGTTTGGGGAGAGTCATTTCACATACATGTAGATGCATCCAATCTAGCTATTGTAGCAGTATTAGGACAAAAATATGACAATGACGCCATGCATGCAATTTATTATGCTAGCAAAAAATTAAATCCTACTAAAAGAAATTATACAACTAAAAAGGAATTTCTAGCTGTAGTATATGCAATAAATAAATTCAGACATCATATTATAGGTTATAAATTTTATGTACATACAGACCATGCTACAATTAGATATTTAATGAACAAGGTTGTAGTAGATCGAAGCATTATCAAATGGTTACTATTACTGCAAGAATTTGATGTAACTATCATTGATAAGCTTGGAAAAGACAATGTTGTTGCCGAATTTCTTTCCAGAATTGTTTCACAGGATAATCAAGAACTAGTGGATAACACATTTCCAGATGAACATCTATTTGCTATATCAATTTTTCCACCATGGTTTGCTGATTTGGAAAATTACCTTGTAAGAGGGAAATGTCCAAGTCACTTCAGTCAGAAACAAAAAAGAGGTTAATTTGTGAAAGTTCTAGATTTCACTGGATTAATGCTCTTTTATTTAAATTGTTCCCTGACCATGTTTTACGTAGATGCATATCTAAGTTAGATATTTATGATGTAGTACACGCCTTCCATCATGAGCTTGAAGGAGGACACTATTCAATAGTGAGAATAGTTCACAAAATCTTAGGAGTTGGCTGCTTTTGGCCATCAATCACAAAGGATGTTTCATTATTTTTCAAACACTGTGATGAATTTTAGAGGATGGGAAGACCCATGCCAACCATGGAGATGTTTTTTCAACCACAAATAGCTCTAGAACCATTTGAAAAATGGGGCATCGATTTTGTGGGACTTGTCGATCCACCTTCAAGTGGGAAACACTACATCGTTGTTTGTATTGATTATGCAACAACATGGGATGAGGTGAGAGTATTACCAACAACAACTAAAGATAAAGTTGCAGATTTTATGTACAAGCAAATTATTTAGAGATTTGATTCACCCAGAGAGATTGTTTCAGACCAAGGACCACAGTTTGTATCAACAATGATGGAAGAATTTTTGCAAAAATACCAAATGACTCATAGAAAATCTTCACCATATCACCCTTAGGTGAATGGAAAAGTGGAGGTCAGTAACTAAGAGTTAGAGAAGAGTATGTGTAGGATCATCATGGAAAAAACAGGCCCTTAAGTGGCAAAAAATTCAGAAAAATCGGAGTTAGGCAACTTGACGTAAAAATTTGAATAAGTTATCTATATTATTTCAAAAATATGTAAGAATAGAATCTGTAGCAAATTGAATGTAGTTTCTAAACTACTAGATTTGTGTAAAAAAATTCTATTTGGTGAAAATTTGAAATTTCAATGCAATAGTACTTAAATTTCAGGGAAAAAATAAGTAGGTGTCTGTCTGACCACCCTAACCACAATTAAATGATAATATTTTTTCATAAGATTTTAGATATAAGTAGAGGACTCATGTCCCAATGTGATGCATATTTTTTTGTATTGTTTTTCCAAGTAAATAATTAATTATGAATTTTTTATTACAAATTTTAAAAATAATAAAAACTTGTATGTCTGACCACCTTAACTTGGTTAAAACTTTATGAAATTCAATTTTTCTTTTTTTAATCCTATAGTATGCAAAGCATAGAATGTGATGCATTTTTTGGATTGAAAAAATATGATACCATTTAAAAGCTATAAATGTTTTTCAATCATCCTATCAATTAGGACTTTAGTCGTAATTCAAATAGAAAATGAATAATAATTACTTATTAAATTCAAAGTAAGGCATAATTTATATTAGTGGAAAGCGGAGAATCTCCTTTAAAAACCCTTTTCATTTCATCAATTTTGGGTAAAAAGAAGTCGTCAACCACATACCCATCATATTGCCACTTTTTGGCCCATCATGATCCTACACATACCCAGAATATCCTAACAAAAATAGTCTCATTGAGGAAAAAATACTGGGTAGATAGGTTGGATGAAGCAATGTGGGCCTATAACACCACATGGAAAACAAAAATTGGGTTTTCTCAATATGAACTTGTGTATGGGAAAAAACCAGTCATGCCAATAGAATTTGAATTAAAAACATTGAAAAAAGTAGTAGAAATTGGAATTGATTTACCTGAATCTCAGTAGCTCAACAGACTTGATGAAATGCGAATGAAGGCACTTCAGCATACTGAGGTGATTCAAAAGAAAGGAAGGAATGACATGATAAACATATGATGTCCAGACAGTTCAAAGAAGGAGATTGGGCATTGTTATTTGACTCCATATTTGAAGAGTTTAAGGGGAAGTTCCATACCAAATGATTAGGACCCTATGAGATAGAACAAGTATTTGAAAAAGAAGTTGTCTAGTTGGTTTTGATTGATGGAGAAAAGAGAGTTATTCTAGTGAATGGTCATCAACTAAAAACATATCATAAGCCGACAACAAAGGAGGAATTTCTTAATGAAGTACAACATAGAATTGAACATTTTCTCATGGAAGATATCTCTTCCATGAAAGATCTTTGAACCTTTGAAGAAGGCATGAATAAACAAGGTAGATTGAAAACTAGCAATGGGGTTTACCTTGCGAAAAAAAGGAAGTAAATTGAAGACCAGTAAATGGAAATTTACTTTCGAAAAGAAAAAGATGACTGAAAACTAGCAAATGACAGTCTATCTGAGTTAACTCCTGAAAGCTCCTAAAGGTCAATAAAGAGCTCCCAAAATCTCTTGAAGACTCTTGAAGACTTTGAAGGTTGAAGACTTTGAGAATTTTTTTTAGCTCAATAGCTCTTAAGAGCTCCTGAAGTACCCCTGAAAGCTCTTGAAGATTCTAAAAGTTGAAGAATCTATTTGGTTCAACAACTCCTAAAGTTCTGAGCTCCTAAGAGTTCCTAAAGACTCCTGAAGAACTCGACAAATAAAAATAAATTAAGGTGTGCATTTAATGTGAATATTATTTTCTAAAGTAGTTAGACTAATGTAAAATAGGTAAATATTTATAAATCTAGACACCTCCGCCATATTGTTGTTAATAATGGTAATAAATTCCTTTTGATCATTTCAAAAAGTGGTGGGATGGTAGATATAAGGAATGATGTGACATTGGATGATGTCAGTAGTAATAACATATCTTGTTATGATTCGCCTGTCTTTTCAAAAATCTTCCCAAGTACATGTTGACATGTGTAAGAGAAATTGAGAAGAAAAGAAGAAGAATTTCAACAATCCTTTAGCAAAACTCAGGAAATGGAAAGGAAAATAGAAAAAAATGAAACAAAATTTAGAGAGAAATTGAATAAAACTGAGGATTCCCTACAACAAAGGCATGTGTAGGATCATCATGGAAAAAATAGGCCCTTAAGTGGCAAAAAATTCAAAAAAATAAGAATTAAGTAACTTGACATTAATTTTTTTATAAGTTATCTATATTATTTCAAAAATATGTAAGAATAGAATATGTAGAAAATTGAATATATTTTAGAAACTACTAGATGTTTATTTAAAAAAAAAAAATCTATTTGGTGAAAATTTGAAATTTCAATTAAGTAGTACTTAAATTTCAAGGAAAAAATAAGTAGGTGTCTGTCTAACCACCCTAACCACAATAAAATGATAATATTTTAGATATAAGTAGAGGACTCATGTTCAGATGTGATGCATATTTTTTTGTAATTTTTTTCCAAATAGATAATTAATTATGATTTTTTTATTACAACTTTTAAAAAATATAAAAAACTTGTATGTCTGACCACCTTAACTTGGTCAAAACTTCATGAAATTTATTTTTTATTTTTTTAATCCTATAGTATGTGAAACATAGAATGTGACGCATGTTTTAGATTCAAAAAATGTGATACCGTTTGAAAGCTATAGATGTTTTTCAATCAGCCTATCAATCAGGACTTTAGTTGCAATTCAAATAGAAAATGAATAATAATTATTTAAATTAAATTCAAGGTAAAGTATAATTAATATTGGTGGAAATATGAGAATCTCCTTTAAAAACCCTTTTCGTTTCATCAATTTTGGGTTAAAAAAAGTTGTAGCCACATACCCATAATATCACCACTTTTTGGCCCATCATGATCCTACACATACCCACAAGCTAGTGTACAAGCATTAGCAAATGCTAAAGAAATTTCAAAATTAAAAGAAGAATTGTGGCAAAATGAAGAAGAATTAAAACAACAATCAATTTGGTTTTATTCACATGAAGCATCTACTTCCATGACACCACTGCGCTACCTTGCTTTTCCTTCCATTCCCTCTAACATCCCTTCCATTCCATCAGATGTTCCTCCTTCAACCCAACCTAGATATCAATCCCTGGTAGCCTTGAAATTCAAAGAGGAAAATAAGTAGTTGAAAGAGCATATACAACATTTAGAGGAAGAGAAAAATGAGATTGAAAGAAGACTTGAGCAAGCAGCAGAAATAAGTTATGTGATACTATCCATGAGAAGGCCAGTAGGGGTTTATGATTTGTTCCTTAGAGAAAGGTTTCTAGAATGGAAACTTAATCAATTAATCTTAGGGAGAAGCTTGGATTACCATAGTGATGGAGATTTTCTGTATGATTACTTTCATAGCCTCCCTAACATTCAAAATCATATGTGTGAGTTTTTCCAGCATGGATTTTTAATGGGAGATAATGATGAATCTATGTTAAATGTTTATGTTGGTGAGCTACAAATCAGATCATTCATTTCCTTAATGCAAAATCAAATAGAATGGTTAAGTAGAATGGAAAAATATAAGGAAGCATAGAGAAGGTACGGCTTGCTAATGAGGCCCGAAATGCCTCATGCAGAGAAATATATCAAAGCAGTAAGATCAGTGGTAAGACTCAATCAGATTAATCCTCTTTATGTCTCAAACTTACTCAATAGTATTTCTACATTCCAGAATATTGAGGGAACACTTCCCCCATCGGCAATACAATCCTATGAGCAAAGAAATTAGCTCATTCTTGATTTATTCAAAAGAAGAGGACCAACAAGTTTGAACAATATTAGATGGAGTTTGATAAGAATCAGGAACGTGATCACTTTGATTCAACATTAGAAAGAATTATGGGTTAGCATGAGATTCAAAATGTTGATTATCATTATGCCAACACCAAAGATCAAAGAATCAACCAATATATCTTAGGGAGTGTTAAGACAATGGTTTGAAAATATGAGACAAAACCATGGCTTTGCACTCAATAGCAAATTACCACACTAGTATAGGGAAAGAGTGTTCGATTGTTGCATTTGGATGGAGGCACTCAACAAGGAAAAGGAGACCACCATAATCCTTGATGAGAAACCATGTGGACATGGTCTAGAACAAGTGGGGAAGAAAATGATGAGAGATTCAAAATATTTTTATTTGAATCATTTCATGTTAAAATACTTGTTATTTTTGTTAATTGACATGACTGGTGGTAGATTATAGATTAACATATTTACTTTTTTTTCGTTATGTTTAGCTAAATTAGTGGATATATTTGAAGTAATGATTTGTGTTAAATGCGCTGCTTTATGATGATATTAATAAGATAATTATGTTGCGTTGATCTTTTACTACCATAATTGCTATCCTTTTCTTAAGGGTTTTGAATAGGGTATTTTAAAGATTGATGATTTGGTTAAACTCTTTGTTTAATCAAGGGAAATAATAATGCCATTGATGGACCCTACTAGATGATGAGTCACTCAAAGTCCAAATCAGCTTCTTTGTAGTCAGTTGTGACACTTCTACTTCCAATGCCAATCTGGCATATTTCTCTATATCCTCCATTAGTCATGTTTTAGTTCTACTTTAGTTTAGCTTTAATATTTAGTTTGAAGCCTTGAATATTGGCAGTTAATCGCCATGTTATGAATTCAATAAGGATATGTTTATAAATATCCATGTTTTAGTTTGAGACAGGAGTTAGATAATCAAATTTTTGTAATCGATGGAAATACTTTGTTATGTGTCCCACCTTGATCAATTTGAATGAAAGCAAGAAGTTAACTCAATCACTATGTTAAGGGATATTACTTGAGGAAGATCAGGGCCCACTCAACCTTTGGGATTGATCTTGTGTTGGTATTTTACTGAGTTATGTTATTTCTAATTATTGATATTAAATCTGAAGTGTTAGATGTTAATTGTAGAATGATAAGTTGTTGAATCATTTCCAGTTGTTGAATGATAAATCTAGATATTTACTTCTCTTTGAATTGATTTTGAATTTAGTTTATTATGGTTGGATTAAGTGGTTAGAATCATTATAATAATACTTAATAGATTAATCAGATTTAGATGTTGTTCGAAATAATTACGTTTGGTAATTGTTTGTTGAGTTAATTAGAAGTAATGATGGAGACTTATGTAAAGATGGAATTGAAGTTAGTTGAAAATATGTTCATGGAAATTAGTGTTTATGGTTTCTAGATTAATTTTCATTTATGTACAGTTCATTTTTGTTCTTAAAAATAGTATTTAATTTCTAACAAATCTTAAGATAGATTCTTTTAAAAAGAAAAATAGAATTAATTTGGATTTTGTATTCTAGATTAAGGATTAAAGTAATT
The DNA here is from genome assembly GCA_007258455.2 of Sequoia sempervirens. Classification (NCBI taxonomy): domain Eukaryota; kingdom Viridiplantae; phylum Streptophyta; class Pinopsida; order Cupressales; family Cupressaceae; genus Sequoia; species Sequoia sempervirens. The sequence continues at coordinate 18,946 of VDFB02109897.1, forward strand.
GTTAGTCTTCTGCATGAATCAGTCACAATCATGTCCAATGATGTCAAAAATAAGTCAATAGAACTTTAGTTTAAGAAATAAGATAGAATTAATCCTTAGGAATTAGTCATTGTAGTTTAACTCCTGAGAGCTCCTGAAAGCTCTTGAAGGAGCTAAATTGATACTAGAAGTCACTGTTTATACTGCAAAACCCCCCCAAAATTCGTGACAACCATCTTTATCACATATAGCTTTGAGACACACTTAGTTCGATATATAATTGATTAAATGAGGCAAGTTGTGACATCAATGAACTTTCCCATTAGATACCAAAGCCCAAAATTAGTTGTCCCTTTTAGATACCTAAAAATTCTCTTTACAACAGTCACATGAGATTCTTTCAGATCAACTTCATATCTAGCAACCATACACACAACATTCATTATGTCTGGTCTAGTGTGAGTTAAGTAGTGCAATCCGCCTATCATTAACCTATATTTTATTTGATTTGTCTTGGGAGAATCATCATTATGTTTTAACTTGCATCTAGTTACCATGGGTGTACCAACATGCTTTGAGTCATCCATACCAAACTTCTTCAGCAACTCTCTCACATATTTGGATTGTGATATGAAAATCGCATTGTCTAACTGAGTGACTTGCAATCCCAAAAATAACTTCATCTCTCCAATCATACTCATTTCAAATTCACTCTTGATTTCATTAGCAAACTTCATTCATAGATCATCATCTCCTCCAAAAATAATGTCATTAACGAAGGCTTCAATAATCAACTCTTTATCATGATCCAACTTAAAATACAAGTTGCTATCAACAGTACCTTTATTGAATCCAATCTTTAGTAAGTATTTATCCAATCTAGCATACCAGGCTCTGGGGGCTTGCTTGAGTCCATACACATCTTTCTTCAATTGACAAACCATGTCTTCCTTGTCAATCAGTCAAAATCCATTTGGATGTTTAACATATACCTCTTATTCTAATTCACCATTTAGAAAAGCTAACTTCACATCCATTTGATAGACTTTATAGTTTATTATATGCAAAAATAAGCAAGAAACAATCTTACAGCTTCAATTCTGGCAATAGGGGAAAAAGTTTCTTCAAAGTCAATACCTTCCATTTGTGAATACCCTTTACATACTAGTCTTGCTTTATTCCAAACCACTTCACCTTTTTCATTCAGCTTATTCCAAAAGACCCATTTGGTACCAATCATATTTTTATCTTTAGGTCTAGGAACAAGAATCCATGTATCATTCTTTTCAATTTGCAATAGTTCTTCCTTTATAGCTTCCATCTAGTGTTCATCATTACATGCTCCATTGACATTGTTAGGTTCAATTTTGGAAATCAGACAATACTCTTCTACAATCCTTCTTCTAGTCTACACACCTTTATTCTTATATCCTATAATATGATTTTCAGAATGATTCAACCTTACATACCATAGAACTTTAGGATTTTCTTGCACTTCTAGTTCTTCTAGTCTTTCTTTTGCACTTCCACTTGTTTCTCATTCCTGACTTTCTTGATTTACCGGAACAATTTGAATTTGATTTTTTGTCTGAGAATTCTTCCCTTGTGTACTGTCTTGCTGTTTATCTGAATCATATCCACAATATCTAGATGATCTAGCAAAATCCTCAACAACTCTAACATTTGCAATTTCAACCATTTTCCTCAATATTTTATTAAAGCATCAGCAAGGCTTTCTTTTACTATAGTAACCTAGAAATATTCCTTCATCACTCCTTGCATCAAACTTTCCTATGTCCTCATATCTCTTAATGTAACACTTGCTTCCAAATATTTTGAAATATTTAATAGTAGGCTTACCAGAAATAGCATTGACATTTACCCAATTTAAAGTGTACACAATAGTGTTTATAGCTTCTCTCCAATAGATGTGAGGCACATTTCCTTCTATCATCATTGTTCTAGTAGCATCTAGAATTGTTCTATTCTTTTTCTCTACAACTCAATTTTGTTGAGGTGTTCGAGGAGCAGATAACTATCATCTAATTCCATGCTCTTCATAGAAAGAATTGAACTCCTAGGAAGTGAACTCACCACCTCTATTAACCTTACACATTTTATCTTCAGACCTGTCTCATTATCTACCATAGCTTTGAAACTTTTGAACTTCTCTAATGCTTCACATTTTTCTCTTAGGAAAGTAACCCATATCATCCTAGAGTAATCATCAATACACAACATAAAGTACCTTTCTCCTTGTAGACTTCTAACTCTGGAGGGACCACATAGATTAGTATGCAATAGCTCCAGTGCTCCATTAGAATGATGTTGTTTGCTCTGAAAAGAAATTCTATTTTGTTTTCCCATCTGACATTCATTTCATATTGTGTTAGAAGGCTTCACTAGCGTAGGTAAATCTCTTACTACTTGAGTGGTGCTTACCTTGACAGTGTTATCAAAATTCACATGACATAGCCTTCTATGCCATAACCAACTTTCATCTACTTGAGCAAGTAAACAACTTCCACTAGCAGTATTCAGGTGAAAGATATTACCTTTTGTTTGTGTACTTGATGCAATTACATTTCCAGAACTTCCAAGTATCATACATCTTCCATTTTTGAGCTAAAGATCATAACCCTTATCCACCATCTATCCAGCACTCAATAGGTTATGCTTCAAGCCTTCAACATAAAGGACACCATTAGTGTTATGCTTACCACCAAGACAAATAGATCCTCTTCCATGAATCACACCAGAATTTTTATCTCCAAATCTTACAACCCCACCATCATATTTCTCCAGACTTACAAATTTTCTTTTGTCACCAGTCATATGATGTGAGCATCAACTACCAATAACCCACTCATCCTTTTCTTCAATTTAGGCTACAAGAGCTTTCTCAACTTTAGCAGATTTAGTAGCCACTAGATCAATTTCCTTGATAGCAATGAAAAACCATTCATGGGTAAGTACACAAAGTTGAGTCCACAAAACATGGAATTTTTTTCCTTAGCCAAAAAAATGAAATCGGCATTGCAAAAATGGGATCCTAATTTTTATAAATGGGATCTTGATTTTTAAAAATCGGGATCTTGTTTAGCTTCAGGATCTCGAGCCTAAATGCAAAATGGGATCCTACTTTTTAAAAATTGGGATCCTATTTGTTAAAGGGTCCCAAACCAATGAGCAAGGAATGGGATCCCAATTAGTACGAAACGGGATCCCGATTTATAAAAATTGGTATCCCATTTTATAATGGTATTTTTTTTAAAACGAACAAACCGCATTTTGCAATAGATTGGATCTCGAGTTTAGGCAACAATGACTTCCACAAACAGCTCTAGGTACCTGTCCACCCCCATTTTTTTTGCATTTTTTCATTTTTTATTGAAATTGTGAATAGAATAACTGATTTTAGCATTTTTTTATAATTTATTTGACATTTTAAGCATTTTATTTCTTTTTATAGTAGAAATGAGTAATTGTAGAAATAGATCAAAAATGCAATGAAACTAAGATTTCAATAGAAATGAAAAAATAAACCTTGAATTGTGTTTTAGAAACAAAATTTAGCTTTTGAAACATAAATTGTTTGACCAAACCCTAATTGAAATGAAACAAAAAAATGCATTTCAAAACCCTAGAAATTGAAATGAAATAAAAAAATCATTTAGAAACCCTAATCAAGCTTTTGAAACCTTGAATTCAAACCAAATGAAAAAATGAATTTGAAAACCCTAGTTTGAAATGAAACAAAAAATTTGCATTAAAAACCCTAATTGCTTAGAAATTGAAACCCTAAATTGAATTGGAACAATTTTTTTTGCTAAAACCCTAAATTGAAATTGAACAAATCATTTTGATTTTGAAAACTAGGTAATTTTGAGCTCAATAAAATTCATTTGCATTGCTTAAATGCTTTAAATTCATTTGCATTTTATGGAGAAAATGATATGTTAAACTTTAGTTTCAATGTTAAATTTTAATTAGATTAGAAAACAATATGTTAAAGAATAGTTACAATTCATAAATTTTATCAATGTTTGTTTGCAAATTTAGTTAGCAAATTCGTAAATCCAAGCATGTACAATCGATTTCCAATTGGCTCTAACTTGCAAGTCCAAATTATTCCAAGGGTCACCCAAACTTCCCCCTATGTTCGCTAAACCCGAAACCCTAAACTGTAAAACCTAAACCCTCAACTCTAAAGCATTTGAATTTTGTCTTAGAACCTTAAAATGAAATTTGGTCGACTTAAAAAACCCTTTGTTGTCACCATCTAGTAGAGATTTTTGTAATGTTTTCACTTATTTGAACAAATAATATAAAAAATTTGTTTTCTACAAGTTTATGAAGAGTGGATGATCACTCTCTATGACACTTAGACATGATCAATCGGGATCAAAATCATTGGAAGAAAACTTTATTCTATTATATCCACAAGATAGGAGAGTGCAAGTGAGAGTGATATGGGTAACTTCTTTCATTGGAGATACCTAAAATTATGTAGGTTCAATGTCAAGAATGGGTCTATTTGGTAGATTTATGAAAACTATTATGAATTTCTAGAATACCATAAAAGTATAATTATAGCAATTCCAATTGGAAACACTTGGGTATATATCATATGAAATTTAAATAGTAAGGTGTCTATTATATAAGAGAGTTGATAATAAATGGAAAAAGGTTTTTATGAGAATATATGTATTAAGAAACACATACCATGACCTCTATAGGATTTTTAAGATGTGATCCTAGATAATAATCCACCCATCCTCAAGCATAATGGGTTCTTTAACAATTAAGGGAGATGATAACCATAAAATTACCTATATTTTGATACTATATAGATTTATGTGGAAGGATAGAAATGAATAAAAAAGGAGACCAATATGGAACCATTTAACACCTAAGGTACCTATTACATGGGAAAGGGACGAGGTACATGATGATAAGTTGGAGGAACTAGGCTATTATTACAATAGAGAGAGGAGTTGGATTCATATTATGCTTCTATAAATAAGATGTCAATAGAAGATTAAAATAACTCTAATAACAAAGGAAATCATTCTATAGAGGGAGTGAGTGGGATTGTTGGAAATATACAAGGAGAGACTTGTGAAGGTCCCAACACATACATAGAGTCCTGCACGAAATACACCAATCTAGGTACTTCCTAGAAGGATCAAAATCCATGTGAGTAGCCTCTTTTTATTTTTGTATCTTCTACATATGTATATTTATTCCTTTATTATGCGATTAAAATTATGTATTATATAATTTATTAATAAGTGATTAAAAGTATAATTATTAAAATATTTTATATTTATTTTTATATCTCCTAATGTAGGAGGACATTTTTACTTGTTTTGATACATGTAAATTATTTTTGTGATATGTATAGATTGATTCATTTTTAACATGATACTTTTTTTTTATTAGAGGGGTAAACACTTTTGACCCAATGCTATGAACCAATGAGGTCACACTATGACTAAATTTGGACCTCACTAGACATCTAGATCCCCTTAAGCCATCCTATCACCCTAAATCGTAAATCAATTTCTTAATGGGTCCCAATATGACATTTATTAAGTGGATCAAAGAAGTTGTCGAATTTTGGTGAAGTTTCCCAAGGCAGCCAAATTTAATAATAATAAGATCATGCAAGACTATAATATGAATGATATTTCATGATCTAGGTTGGTGAGTTTAAACAAGAGCTATCTCAATCAACTATTCCACAAGAAAATGTTCTTCACTAACTTGCAATTTCATTATATTACAAGGGGCACCAAAACTTCACCCTAAGTTCTGTAAACCCTAAACCCTGAACTCTAAAATTTAAACCCTAAACACTAAAGCATTCATTTTTTCCTAGGACTTTAAAATGAAATTTGGTTTCCTTAGGAAACTCCACCAAATTTCATTCCCTTAAGCCATGTAATTTTGTTGTAGGATCTTACTACATAGATCCCATTAAGCTATCCTTTTACCCTAAACCCTAAACTCTAAACTCTAAACCCTAAACCCTATAGCCATCATTTTTTATTATGCTCTTAATGAAATTTGGTTTCCTTGGGAAACTTCACCAAATTTTATTCACTTGATCCATGTCATTTAATAAATTGATTTCTTAAGGGGTCCTAATATGACATTTCTTAAGGGGATCAAATAAGTTATTCACCAAATTTTATTAACTTAAAAGCCATGTCATTTTGTACTAGGACCTTACTACATAGATCCCCTTAAGACATCATATTACCCTAAAACCTAAATCCTAAACTCTAAATTGTAAACCCTATAGCATTCATAAATTTTCCTATATTAATAGTTAATTGTATTTTCATTCAAGTAACATGCCTTAGACATAAATGAGGTTTACATAGTTTATCATTTGTATTCAATTAAAGGCCATTTATATTGAATGGTTCAAAGGTATTTCCTAAACATGTATCTTACATTTTGAAATTACAAATCTAATGCAGGTTCACTCATATCTTAAAGATCACATGGATCGATTCAATAATATTCACAATCCACCTCTATGCCATCCATATCCACCACCTTCACCTCCACCTTCACCACCTAAAATCGATGGTGCTCATTTACAAACATAAATCAATGACAATGTTAGAACCATCCAAGATCAAATCAACATTATTCAAAATGAAGAATGTGTCGCACCACCTGTGAGGATGTTTGCATCTAGGATGAAAACCCTTGTTGATGTTGTCAGGGCTATGGATGGGATCTTAGATAAGTATCGACAATGGCTAGAGGAGAGAACTTCCGATTCTAAAAAGAAAAGCACAAAGAAATGAAGAAATGCAATAGAGAGCCACAATAGTTTCTAAATTAAGACAATGATCTTAAATAGTTATGAATTTATGAATTTGGTTGAATTTATGAACTTATAATGAACAATATATAATAGCATATATTTTATGACTATCTACTAGATCATGATTTCTCTTGTTGGAAAATTGTAATATATATGTGTGTGTGTTAGACATAAAATGAGTTTTTTTCTGAATGTTTCAAGTTTATTGTTTAGTATGTACACATGTATTAAAAATTTGTATATAGTTCTTAAATTTTGAAATTTGTATGTATGTACATAGTTTAGTTTAATGATGTATGCATGCAAATTATGCATCATAGTTTTTATTTTAAATGTATGTACATGTTAAATTTTGAATTTTGTATGCACATGCTCAAGTTCAATCAATGTATATATGTGCATTTCAATTAAATATATGATCTAAATATATGTATGCACATCCTATTTAAACAAATTTGCATGTACAAGTGTCAAATTTAACTATTTCTTGTAATTTTTTATGTTTTTATGTTAATTTTGTATAATTTAATGTAGGTGCACATTTATATCTCATATCATGGATGATTTTAACATTGATGATATCATCAATCCACCACCTCAGCCACAACCACATCCACCTCCCCATCCACCTAGTATGCCACATCCAACACCTATCGCATCTGAGGAGGCTCGCTTGCGAGCATGTATAAACGATCAGGTTGCATCCTTACAGAATCAAATCAATGCTATGTAGAGTCAAGCATTGATTCCACCACATGTGATCCATCAAGATGATCAAATATGATCTAGATAGGAATCAAAGAGACATAGAAAAAATGAGATAATTTTATGTTGATGGTCTCTCTTACAAAAAAATATTAGACCTTAAAATAATGAAAGCCCACCAAGCCCCCTATTTTCTTGACCCTATTACTCGACAACCCATTCCACCCAACAAATCTAGAATATCCATGAGGTGGTGCATACATCCAAAGATGAGTGCACATTTTTGGGATCGATGGTATATGGTTTTTGATAGTCCCCCACATACTAATTGGGAGTTCCCATTGTATTTTTTGAGAAAAATATATGTAGATTTATGGGGAAAAAGCCCAATTATTTTGATTTTAAATCATTTCAGGGTGTTGGTAGCAACATGCCATAATAGAGGTTAGGGGAAAGGGTTGATCCCCAATGACCCATGCATGTGCAACCCCTTGTTGTTGCTCGTGTTCCTCCCATTCCCACACCTATATATCATCGAGCTCTGGTCTCGACATTAGGTTCCCTTAGTACACTCGCAGGAGACCTTAATTAACATGCTTTTGTGATAGTGGGTGGGAAGCATAGAGACAATGATGATGGAGAAGTTTTTTATGGAGTTGGTTTGAGTGCCACTCTAGAAGTGTTGAGGCCCGTCCCCCATATATGTACTAGTTGTCATCAAGTATGCTATGGACCTAATCAGGCCACACCTAGTTCTAGTGGATGTGGAGAATTTGGTGGTTCATCTGGTCGCATCAGTTCATTTGTAGAGTTTCTTACAACAAACCATCACCCTGAGGACACAGTGATACAGGTATAAATATGCATCTATGTATGTTAATTTTATAAGAATTTTGATGGTTGCATATATCAAATAAAATTTGTCAATAAATTTTAACAATCAAACTGTTTGGTGCACAAATGACATTAACGATGGGGAAATCATTTGTTCCACGAGTACATACATTGACACCAATCGTACTCAACAACCCTTATGGGGTATTTTGATTTCAATTTTTAAAATTATATATGAAATCATAAATTTAACTTGAGTTTTAAATTTATAATTGAATCACAAATATGTTTGAAATATTTATGTTGGTTTAGACGAGTCAACTGTCTTCCACGTTGATTCCTCCTGAGGGATTGTTGAGCACTCCTCCACTATTGGGCATCATAGATCCTTGATTATGGGGCATCTCACCATGTAACTCCATGCAAGGAGAATTTTTTTTCATATAATCCTGGTGATTATGGTAGAGTGCATTTGGGAAATAATCATTTTTGTAGCATTGTTGGAGTGGGGATGTCAAGATCAAGATGAAGGAAGGACAAGATATCCTACTGAAAGAGGTTAGGCATGTACTAGAAATGTGCATGAGCCTGATCTCTGTGGGATGATTCAATGATGAAGGCTATTTTGTAAGATAAGTTGAAAAAGGTGATTGGAAAATAAGCAAAGGAGCATTGGTCATGGCTAAAGGACCCAAGACCAGGACTTTGTATACATTGACAACCATGATAGAAAAATCAGATACAACTACTGTTGTAAAAGAATGAAACTTAGCAAATCTATGGCATAGGTGCCTGGGTCATATGAGTGAGAAGGGCCTAAAAGTCCTTATCAGAAAAAAATTTCTACCAAGTTTGAAATCTTATAATCTTGATCTTTGTGAGTATTGTATTTATGGTAGGAAATGAAGAAATTCATTTCTTAGAGGTAGTCATGAACTAAAGAAAAATATGTTAGAATTAATACACTCAGATGTATTTGGGCCTATTAATATTAAATCATTAGGAGGAGCATCATACTTTGTAACTTTCATAGATAATGCATCTAGAAACGTTCGGGCTTACCCCATGAAAAATAAAGATGACATATTTGAGATATTTCAAAAGTTCCATGTTGTTGTTGAAAGATAAACTAACAAATTTCTCAAGTGCTTGAGGATAGATAATGGTGGAGGATATTGCTAAAATGCATTCAAGGAATATTGTAATAGGTTTGGAATTAAGCATGAGAAGACTGTCCCTAGTAATCCTCAACAGAATGGTGTTGCAGAAAGGATGAATCACACTATCATGGAGAAAGTGAGGAGTATGTTGTCAAACTCCAATTTAGAAAAAAAAATTTGGGCAGAAGAAGTGAGGAAATCTTGTTACCTCATAAATCGATCTCCTACTACATCCTTGGATGGCAACATTCCTGAAGAAGTTTGGACTAGTAAGGAGGGTGAATTATTCTCAATTGAAAATCTTTGGATGTGAAGTATTTGTGCATACTCCCAAAGAGAATAGAACTAAGCTAGATGATAAATATATGAAATGCATTTTCTTGGGATATGTGGATGGTGGATTTGGCTATCATTTATGGGATCCATTCAAACATAAGATCATTAGAAAGTGTAGACATCTAAATTTAATCACTCTCATATGATTAAATTTACTCCCTTTTCATCTATCATATTAAATATTAATTTATTGAATTAATATTACACCTTTTATCTCATATCTGTAAAGTATTTAATTTAATAATTAAATGCTTTATCTTTCACCTTCTTCCTCTCTAAATTAAATAAATACACCAATTTATTTAATTTAGTCATTTTTACCCTTTTAATTTAAAATCAATTTAAAATTCTTCATTTTCTCTCTCCTTGTCACATCCTCCATGATCTTGCTCTAATTTGAATTAATTTAATTAATTCATGATTATGATGTGCATCCTCTTAATCAAAGATTAATGTCACATCCTCCTACATTTGCCACTTGCCTCTAATCTTCCATTAATTATTCTAATCCAATATCTACACAACCTTAACCAAGGTCATTAGCCATATTTAACACCACCTTTTTAGTCAACCTTTGCATTTACCTATTATTAGCATTGACCCTCTTTCCCATGTGAATTTTTAATTCATATTTATTTATCCTAGATCCTAAGGCTTCTAGAACCTTGGACTAGTCACATCATCTACATGTGACCAAGTCTCACCTTTTTGGAGCTCACCTTTTATCCTTTAGACTCTCCTAAAAATATGAATTTTTAATTCACATTTATATTTTCAACCACCTCTCCTTTTCTCATGTAGATTTTTGAGGAATTCCAAAATTCCTCAAATGTACCTTTTACTCTTACTTGGGGACAAGGAATCCATTTTTGAGGAAATCTTCTCACTCCCCAAGGTGCTTGAAAGGTACTTGTCCTTCCTCCACCTCATGTACATTTTGGCCACCTCACTTACACCTCATCTCCTCTTAGCCACTTCACCATCCACATGTCAAGATGTGAGGGCTTGTGAGTTCTCAACTCACCATAGCCCTTCATCTTGACCTTGTTGGATGAATCTTGACTGTTGAATTATCTAGAGAATTCAAATTCTTCTATAAATACCCCCTCCATAAGGGCATTTACAACACTTTTTGATTTGAGTAACCTTATACTACCAATTTGCATTCTCAAGCACTTGCTATCATTTAGCCATCTAATTTGATTACCTTGCACATTCAATCTTGCATCTAGCTACATCAAAATCCATCCAAAGAGCACACAAATCCATCAAAATCAAGGGCCAACCAAGAAGTCTTCAACAACAAGGGAGGTATAATCGATTTACGTTTGTATTTCATCTATTTTCCTTGTTTATCACTCTTTAGGCTAATCTTTGAAGTGTTTTTAGTATTTTTTCACTTGCATTTTTAGTTATTTTGCACATCAGAGTAGGGTAAAATTTTAAGGTACATATTTATGGCACGCCCGGTGGGACCCACAAACGAGTTCTTGCATTTAACCTTCATTTGTGATAAGTATTTTGTAGAAAAAGGTTGTAGAAGGGTGGAATGGCCCTTTGTTTTACCGCAAAAAGGCAGAAGTGCCCCCATTTTGCTGCAGAAGGACTGAAGCGCCCTCTGTTTTACTACAGAAAGGTGGAAGCGCCCTTTTTGTTGTTGCGGAAAGGTGGAAGCGCCCTCTGTTTTACTTAGAAAGGCGGAAGCACCCTCTCTTTTACTGTAGAAAGGTGGAAGCGCCCTCTTGTATGCTGCAGAAAAGCGGTCATGCCCTACATCTAAAATTTGATTTTGGCTAACAGTTTGTTGTAGTTAGGCGTATACACCATTTTGCTTAGAAGATCTTTTCTAACACTTTCTTGCAGTAGGGCATACAAATTTTCTTTTTCAAAATCTGATAAAGTTTCTTACAGTGGGGTGGATATGCCCTTTTATTTTTAAAAGCCCTTTTCTTCCTGTGTTTTACTGCAGAAAGGTGGAAGCGCCCTCTATTTTGTTGCAGAAAGGTGGAAGCGCCCATGTTTTTTCTGTAGAAGGGTGGAAGCACCCCCATTTTGTTGCAGAAAGGTAGAAGCACACTCTGTTTTGTTGTAGAAAGGTGGAAGCGTCATCTGTTTTACTACAGAAAGGCAGAAGTGCCCCTATTTTTGCTACAGAAAGGTGGAAGCGCCCCCATTTTGCTGTAGAAAGGTGGAAGCGCCCCTATTTTATTGCATAAAGGCGAAAGCACCCCCATTTTGCTGCAGAAAGGCGGAAGCGCCCCCATTTTGCTGCATAAAGGTGGAAGCACCCCTATTTTTGTTGCATAAAGGCGAAAGCACCCCCATTTTGCTGCAGAAAGGCGGAAGCACCCTCTATTTTGCTGCAAAAAGGTGGAAGCGCCCTCTGTTTTGTTGCAGAAAGGCAGAAGCACCCTAAAATAGCATAGTTTGGAAGGTAAAACAATCATTTTAGCGTCGTTTTTGCTCTCATTTTTAGCTATTTTCAAGTAATAACCCTCTAACATTGTTTTGGCAAGGATATTGGTGCCTTTTTCTAACGTTTTGTAGCATATTATAGCATAATTGACCAATAACGAAAGAGAAGATAGCTAACATTTGCTTGCAGGGCCATCTATTTGATCAAATTTTAAAAAAATAAAAATTATCCTTGTTCGAATATAGTCTAATTAAGGGGAAGTAACCTTTATTGCTTGTTGTGCTTGTCTATTATTGTGACACCCAAGGGGGCATTAATTTTTTTCACTTTCCCTTTGCACTTCGTGTGAGCCTGGGGAGTAGTTGGAAACAATTATTGTCTTCTTTCTAGTGGGACCTGCTTGGGGATTTCATCACCCCAAGGAACGATTCCAACCACGCATACTGGCAGGGTATATAAAGGAGGGAGAATGAAAGTTGTACCCCAATCCAGTCACGTCGTAATTGGCGGAGCGTCGAAGCTAGGGTGATACCTAGATAGACGTGAAGAGTTGGTCTGAGCCTTTTAGTATCTCGCTGGGGTTCCCGACTCACGCTTGTGATGGGCTGGTGTTTACGGTTGTGCCTCACATATCGAGAGTATATCGAGGACTCCCTAGAAGCCTTGTGCATCCTAGATTAAGACCTTGCCAGGCCATACCCTTAACATTAATCATAGGATTGTGCTTGCTTGAAGTGTCTTCTTGTGAAAAACTCATGAAATTTGTGATACATTGGCCTTATTTTATCATTTTGAGTCCTTTCCATAGCCATTTCCATCAAAACCAAGCTCTATCTTACTGTAGAAAGGCAGAAGCGCCCCTATTTTTGCTGCAGAAAGGTGGAAACGCCCTTTGTTTTGCTAGAGAAAGGCGGAAGCGCCCTTGATTTTTCTCCAGAAAGGCAGAAGCGCCCCTGATTTACTGTAAAAAGCTGTCAACGCCCCTAATTTTTGCTGCAGAGGGGCGGATTTTCCCTTGTAAGCACCTGAAATTGCCCCATTTGGATCCATTTAGCCTCTAAACCATCATTTAACCATTCCCAATTATTATCTCATCATCCTAGGCCTCCGTTTCGTCACTCTAAGCCTCCCAAAACCTCCATTTGATCTGTTTAAACCCCCATCTTATCACTCCAAATCTTTGTTTAACCATTCTAAATCCCCACTCATTCTTCGCAATCATCTTCAATCCACCCGTTCATTCTAATTTCCTCATATTCCATTCAAAGGTCCCTACCATCACCTAGAAAACATCATAATTTTACCGTTTACATCACCAAACACCACTCATAAACAAACCACCTTAAACTTGTATTACAAATTGGTTACCCAAATTGATCATAACACTTGAATTTGATTATTAGTCTTTAACTTCGACCCCAATCAATTCGCTTCCATCTTGAGGGGAATTCGGTGTCGTAAGTTGTCATCCTCGGCCCAATCAATCCATTCTTATCTTAAGGTGGATTCGGTGTCGTAATCATCCTCTTAATCAATCAAAGCTCTACATCACTAAGGGTAACTTCCTTTGATCAAACTTAAGGTCTCTCTCACATCTTTCATCATCCAATCATACCCATCCATCCTATGGTGAAAACCACCTCTTGCAAGCACCTTGGGTAAGTATAGATGGTGAAAACCTAGTAATAGGCATCATCTATAGAGGGTTTAATCATTATCTACCTGACATCCTAGTTATTTTATGCTTTCATCTGCACTATCATCCTCACCCACCTTAGCCTAGGCCGCTTGGTATTTGTTGATTGAGCATTGGATGACCCCTCTTGCCTATTCCTCATCCTGAGCATTTTTATATCCCACTTTGAGCTTATGTCTTTCATTCCCTTTGTCGGTCAGTCTGTGCCATCATATAGGATCATCCATCATGTCGGTCTCTATCTAGATCTCATCCTCCCACATCACTTTCATCCTTTGTCGAACTACGTTGCCCTTGCGCTATCATGTAGGAAAGGCTGATCATTCGATTTGCCCCTAGGGAATTTTGGATCAACTTGTTTTGATCCTCCATCACTTCATCTTCACCAGTCCCTTTTCACTTTTATCCATGGTCTTTTCATTGAACTACGTTGCCCCTGCACTATCACATAGGCAAGGCTGATCATTCAATCTGCCCCCGGGGTATTTTGGATCAACTTATTTTGATCCTCCATCACTTCATCTTCACCAATCCCTTTTCACTTTTATCCATGGTCTTTTCGTCGAACTACGTTGCCCCTGCACTGTCATGTAGGCAAGGCTGATCATTCGATCTGCCCCTGGGGCATTTTGGATCAACCTGTTTTGATCCTCCATCACTTCATCTTCACCAGTCCCTTTTCGCTTTTATCCATGGTCTTTTCATTGAACTACGTTGCCCCTGTGCTATCATGTAGGCAAGGCTGATCATTCGATCTACCCCCAGGGAATTTTGGATCAACTTCTTTTGATCCTCCATCACTTCATCTTCACTAGTCCCTTTTCGCTTTTATCCATGGTCTTTTCGTCGAACTACATTGCCCCTGCACTATCACGTAGGCAAGGCTAATCATTTGATCTACCCCCGGGGCATTTTGGATCAACTTGTTTTGATCCTCCATCACTTCGTCTTCACTAGTCCCTTTTTGCTTTTATCCATGGTCTTTTCATCGAACTACGTTGCCCCTGCGCTTTCACTTAGGCAAGGTTGGTCATTTGATCCTCCCCCGGGGAATTTGTCTGTCGTGTTTTGTGTCCTTCATCATCGGTCACCATTGTATTCTTTCCACTTTATCCATGGTCTTTTTCCATGAACTACGAGGGCTCTACACTTTTAAGGCTAATCTCTGATCGGTCCCTGAGCTCCTAGGTCTTTAGGTTGTGTCTTGTCTCCCTTGTGTCGTGTCGTCAAGCTATGCCCTTATCTAGCTAGTTCTTAACAAACAAAATCCACTTGTACCAATGAATCCAATCAGTTTTGAATATCCTACATCATATCGATCTTTTCGCTTAGTATTCATCATAGGTCTCAATAGGATGCATCCTTCCTAACAGACCTCATCAATCCCATCTATTACCTTGATCCTATGGCAATGAACATTTGAAATTGATTGTGATTTTTTGATGCTTTTGGCTTTTGTTTATCATTTGAGCTCCCTATCATTACTTGTCAAGGCTACCATAATCCATCATATTATGGCGTGTTTTGATTAGTCCACATAGGGGCATATCTTGATCTTTTGTTTGATTGTGTCTTTTTGGTTGTCCCACATAGTAACCACCAAGATCCCTGAGGTCTTGTGTTATGTTGGGGCATCCTTTTGTGCTTGTGGTTATCTCAATACCTGGCCCGACCAAAGTCTTTCTTTGTGGCTTTGGAGTGTTGGGATAGCCTTCTTGTCTGTTGTGTTTGTTTCATGCATTAGACACTAATACGCCTTGGTTCCACATACCCTGGCACTGGGTGTCTCATGCTATAGTAAAAATCAGTGCTCTGAAGATGGAAAATTGTATTAGGATTGCATTTCATAATCATGACCATTTGCATTACCTTCATCCTATGATTTTGGTTGTGCAAATATTTCTCCTCCATCCCCTATTCTTCTCAAGATACTAAAAGGTTTTGATAGGTGCACACTTACACCATGTCTGCATACATCTTCCACTATCACCTACAACCCTATGGACACTTATAATGAAATAATTGCATCCATACGTTTGCACACTATCTTAGGTTCACCCATAATATTGCCACCTGCAATGTCAAGTGTTAGGTCCACCATCAATACCATCATAATACATCCATTACATCCTACATCACACATATTAGTCGAACATGCATATAACCATCATAAGCATATAAAACAGAAACATTTGTCGTGTCATGATAAGCATATACCCATCTATCTTACACATGTACATCATATAACATAGGCATTCATCATACATGGGAACATAGTCGCACATGCACATAACCAACATAAACATATACAACATAAGCATTTATCACGTCATCATAAGCATATCCACATCTCTCTCAAACATAGGCATTCATCATACATAAGAACAAAAATCACCATCATATATAAAAATATAAATATATAAAAACATCCATACATGTAACATCCACAAAAGTCATCATAAATAACTGCCATTATATGACCATCCACATATGCATCACACACATAAAAAACATGAGGTCAATAAGAGTTATCATATATATAAATATACCACAAGTCCACAAGTACATCTCATAGTCAAGACGAACATATAATAATGCTTTTGATGTCATCACAATCTGTGACCATCATATACAAAAATCATCCAATCAAAACACCAGTACAAGGTCCTACAAATATCCACTTCACCTCTGCACTATCCATCTACCCTGCACCTATCAAAAACATAGTATCCTGTCATCTACCAAATGAACTCCCCACATCTGATCTCTGTGGAGAATCAGGTACTAATCCCCTATCTGGTGAAACCCCTGGTGAATCACTATAACCACGAGTCTGTGTCCCCAATGACTGGGACAACGCTGGCCTCTGAGGTGTCTGCCAGGCATAATGGAATGTTCATTGTGCCAGATCAGGAACCACATGATAATATGTAGCCATCCAAAATCTTGCCTCTCTCATATTCTCCTCTCACTCCGCAACCTAGACTCGAGCAGAATTCCACTCCTGACGATACCTATCTCAGTCCCTAATAATGACTCCCCTCCTGCTCCCATGCCTCCTGAGCCAACCGGCTCTGTGCCAGCTTGGCCTGTACTCGGCCCCTCATCTCCTCTGTAGCCGCTGCCTGTGCCACCACTGCATCTCTCCACAACCTGTATATCTGCTCTTGGCATCCCACCCTCACCCTGACCTGTCGCTGCATGGGCCATCGTGACATCCCTCTCCGCCTATAGAGTCTATATCTGTATCTCTGCTACATCTCTCTCCCTCTGAGCCACCTGTGCCTGATTCACTGCTGCATCCCTATCCCTCTGAAGAGGCTATGCTCTCAGCTCTGCTGAATCCCGCTCTCTCCGGAGAGTCGCTACCTCTGCTACTACCTCATCTCTCCCTCTCTGTAGTGACTATATCTCCTCCTCTACCAAGACTCGCTCACTCTGAATGCATGCTTGTGCCACATGCCTCTCTACCTCCATCACCTGCACCTGCGCCTATGCTACATCTCTCTCAGCCTACATAATCTGTGTCTGCTCCTTGGCCTCCTCCTCCCTCTCCTGCATTAGCTCCATCTCTCCAACTACCTACTCAAGGCAATGTACCCTATCCTAAAGCTCATCCTAGTCTCGCTGGAGATCTCCCGACTGTTGACTAGTACATCCTATCCCCTGATCTGCCTCCTGCTCTGTCCTCCCCTCTGGCTCCCCCTAACCTGTAAAACCACGACCTCTGCTTGCAATCTGTCGCAGTCTCATGTCACACTGGTACCACATAAGGAACCAATGCTAATGACTCTGGTACCATAACCTCCCCCTCCACCACATCCTTGTCTACATCTATTGCATCATCCTCCCTAACCACCTGCTCTGTCTCATCCTCCTCATCTACCTGCTCCGTCTCATCCTCCCCACCTACCTGCTCCTCCCTGCCCGCTGCTCTTGTCGCCCCTCACAGTCCTCCATAATCCGGCGAACCTAAAATTGTCCCACCTGTCCCTGTCTCTCAACCACGAATTGACGTCGTGTCGACCTCCCCTCATCCTTTGGTGCTGCTCTAACATCCTCATCCTCTCTGCTCTCCTACTCTTGATGAGCCTCGTGACCCTCTGTAGTCGGCCGAACCCACAACCACCGTGGCTGACCATGGCATCCTACCACAAACTGTCTCCTCCCCTCCTCTAATGCATCCCTCACACCTACCACCTCCACATCCTCCACATCATCCACATCCATCACCTACTCTACCCTCTACCCCCCTGGGCTCTCTGTGGTTGCCCCCTCCCTCGCTGCTGACCCTCTCTCCGACCTCGCCTCTAATGTCTCTTCCTCCTCCCTGCTCTTCCTGTCTGCTTTATCTCATCCCCCTCGGGCTCCTGCTGTCCCCCTGGTCTACCACTGCCACAACCTCTCATCGCTGCTGCACCCCTCCCCTCCTCTCCCTCCGTAGTCTCTGCTTATCCTCTGGTCCAACACCCGCTACCCTCAAAATAGGCTGAACAAGAGTAATCCTCTCCCATAATCTATTCTGGAACCACCTCCAGTATTGCTCGGTCACCATTGGCACATGCTCTCCTCCTACTCTCCCTGGATAAGGAACCTACCCTGCTACCCTCCATGACGCCCTGGTTGTCACTGGTGCTATGCGACCTCCCCATGGTATCTCTCTACTATACCGCTGGAACATAATAGGTGCCGTCAGAATATCTTGTATCACTCCAAACTGCCTCAACACTCTGTCTGGTCGATGGGACTCTACTATGCATGAAAAAGTCCCAATAATAAAAAATCTACTCAGAAAGTAACCCTCATGTCTCCTCGTATCAGTCCATCCCCAGAACTGACGTGACCTATATGGCTGCCACTCTATGTCCCTCATATGCAAATCATCAAATGCTCTCCTCCACCCCTCCATCTCTCCTTGCATCTCATAGCACAAAATCCAACCTCTCGCCTCCCCATACTCCCACACCATGGGCTCGCGATCATCCACTGTCCCCGCCCTCACCACTGCAATATGCTCCTAAGCCAAAATCTACAGCAGCGTCATATGTGCCAAGCTCGATATCCTTTGGTAATAGATCTCATGCATATCCCTGTAGAGATGAGCTAATACACATGAACCCCATGAAAACGGCCCCCCTCACCACTCGAAAATATGTCAGATCACCTCCATATAACGCAGGCTACATGTACGTCTGCTCCGATATGGCAACAGTATCCCACTAATTAGGCCACACAGGAACAACAGTAAGGCTGGCACCCCCACTGGAAAACACTGGTCCAAATCGAACTGTCCCTTCACCAGGGGCAGCTCCACGTGACCAAACAAAACTCTCATGGTCTCCTATAACTCTGCCCCTGTGGACACCACCTTGCTTACTAACCGGTCGATTATCGACAGCCTCAAGATGCGCCACACATCCTCTAACATTATGGTCATCTCTCCTGTAGGGAAATGAAACGTGGATGTCTCTGAGCTCCATCTCTCTATCAACGCTGTCAGCATCACTGGATGTGCTCTGACCACTAGAAACTAAATACAGTGACCTAAACCTGCGTGATCCAACGCTGCCTGATCCTCCCTGTTCATTGTTGCTATCAACGCCACCATCACCTCTAACCATTGCTCATGTGCTCGTATCCGGTCGAAACTCTGCACGCACAAAAAACTTTCTCATTATTTCATTTCTCATCTTTCTTTTTATCTTTGTCCTTTCTCTTACCTCTTGTATTCTTCTTTCCTTGCCCCGCAGTTGGGTTGGCTTCGCCCACTGCCAGGGCAGCTCTGCCCTCTGATCAGGCGCTCTCGACCTAGGCGGGTCCACCCGCCGTTGGGGTAGTTCTGCCCCAGGTAGCTTTGCCCCATGTGGGGCGGTTCCACCTCGGGTGGCCCCGCCCGGCTGCAGCAAGGCGACACTGCCTGACTGCAACAGAGCGGCTCCACCCTCGGCTAGGGCGGCACTGCCCGGCTACTACCGAGCGGCACCGCCCGACTACTGCAGAGCAGCACCGCCCTGCCACAGTGGGGTGGCTCCACTCCTGGTTGGGGCAGCACAACCAGGCTGCAACTGGGTGGTACCGCCCCTAGCCGGGGCGACACCACCCCTCGACTGAGGCACCTTCGCCATGGCTAGGGTTGCTCCTCCCTAAGCCGTGGTGGTGGTGCCCTAGGTAGGGGCAGCTACACCCCGCCCCACCTTTTCATCCCCCCTGATTTTCCACTATTTTTGACTTTTTTTTCCAATCTAATCCCAACCCATTGTTTTAATTTTGATACTTAACAAAACCCATATTTTCAACTTTCCAAAATCTATCAAATAATATGTGAAAAATGCAAAAATTAAATTAACGGGTTTTGTTATCACTCACATGATGTTCGCCCGCGCGCTCGCTGTATAATGCACACACCTCATCCGCCTGGTGCACAATCTCCTTGTCATTATCTGTTGGCATCATTCCTCCTCATTCACTTTCTCTTCTCTATTCTCCTCCTCTCAACTGCTACAATGAAAATGACTAAGGTAATTTTTAAAATTACCTTTTTAACCCCCTTCTTTCAAAAAGGTATTTTTTACCTTTTATTTAACTTTTTCTTCCTCCAACTAATCCCTAACTTCCCAAGGTTGCCATTTGCAAACCGTGCATTGGATCACCTCTGTTCAAAAACCAAAATTGCTTGGTTTTTTGAGCTCTATCCAATGGTTTCTTCTTTTCTTCCTATCGAGACGTCATTCGAGGACACCCTTTTTCCTCCCCCAACCGCCCACTCGAGGGGGCATACCCTCCTACCATTCATCCATTCCTTCAGCTTGGTCATTGGGGCATCATTAACCTTTTCCATACTAGGGGCATCACCATCTATCATTTCCTCCCTCATTTGATCACCATCTATCATTTCCTCCCTCATTTGCATTTTATTTTTCTTTGAAACACTGTTATCCTAACAATATTTTGAAGAGGGGAAAAATGTAGACATCTAAATTTAATCACTCTTATATGATTAAATTTACTCCCTTTTCATCTATCATATTAAATATTAATTTATTGAATTAATATTACACCTTTTATCTCATATTTGTAAAGTATTTAATTTGATAATTAAATGCTTTATCTTTCACCTTCTTCCTCTCTAAATTAAATAAATACACCAATTTCTTTAATTTAGTCATTTTTACCCTTTTGATTTAAAATCAATTTAAAATTCTTCTTTTTCTCTGTCCTTGTCACATCCTCCATGATCTTGCTCGAATCTAAATTAATTTAATTAATTCATGATAATGATGTGCATCCTCTTAATCAAAGATTAATGTCACATCCTCCTGCATTTGCCACTTGCCTCTAATCTTCCATTAATTATTCAAATCCAATATTTGCACAACCTTAACCAAGGTCATTAGCCATATTTAGCACCACCTTTTTAGTAAACCTTTGCATTTACCTCTTTTTAGCATTGACCCTCTTTCCCATGTGAATTTTTAATTCACATTTATTTATCCTAGATCCTAAGGCTTCTAGAACCTTGGACTAGTCACATCATCCACATGTGACCAAGTCCCACCTTTTTGGAGCTCACCTTTTATCCTTTAGACTCTCCTAAGAATGTGAATTTTTAATTCACATTTATATTTTCAACCACCTCTCCTTTTCCCATGTAGATTTTTGAGGAATTCCAAAATTCCTCAAATGTCCCTTTCACTCTCACTTGGGGACAAGGAATCCATTTTTGAGGAAATCTTCTCACTCCCCAAGGTGCTTGAAAGGTACTTGTCCTTCCTCCACCTCATATACCTTTTGGCCACCTCACTTACACCTCATCTCCTCTTAGCCACTTCACCATCCACATGTCAAGATGTGAGGGCTTATGAGTTCTCAACTCACCATAGCCCTTCATCTTGACCTTGTTGGATGAATCTTGACTGTTGAATTATCTAGAGAATTCAAATTCTTCTATAAATACCCCCTCCATAAGGGCATTTACAACACTTTTTGATTTGAGTAACCTTATGCTGCCAATTTGCATTCTCAAGCACTTACTATCATTTAGCCATCCAATTTGATCACCTTGCACATTCAATCTTGCATTTAGCTACATCAAAAGTCATCCAAGGAGCACACAAATCTATCAAAATCAAGGGCCAACCAAGGAGTCTTCAACAGCAAGGAAGGTATAATCGATTTACGTTTGTATTTCATCTATTTTCCTTGTTTCACTCTTTAGGCTAATCTTTGAAGTATTCTTAGTATTTTTCCACTTGCATTTTTCGTTATTTTGCACATCATAGTAGGGTAAAATTCCAAGGTACACAAAAGGAATGTTATATTTAATGAGTTAGAGATGTTTAAGAGGGTTGCAGGTAAATTGGAGATAAAGAAAGTTGTTCACAGGTTTGAAGAACACAAAGAAAATATCTCACCAATGCAAGAAAATGAGTAACAAGATCATGAGTATGATGAACAACAAGAAGAAGAGACCTTGCAAGAGCCTTTACAAGAGATTCAACCTGAAAAAACAACACCATAGTTGATTCATAAATCCTCTAGGCCTCATAAGCCTTCACAAAGGTATACACCCTCAGAATATATTTTGTTAACTGATGAAGGTGAACCTAATGGTTTTCAGGAAGCTTGTATAGATGAGTGTAGCAAAGAATGGAAGAAAGCGATGGAGAAAGAAATGAACTCCTTGTAGGAAAATAGAACTTGGGAGTTGGTAAAGATTCCAAAAGGGGGAAAAGCCCTACAAAACAAATGGGTGTACAAGATCAAGAATGTGGGTGATGAGAAGAAGGAAAGAGACAAAGCAAGGTTGGTAGTGAAGGGATTTGCTCAAAAAGAAGGCATTGACTTCACTGAAATATTTTCACCTATTGTTAAAATGTCATCCATTAGAGTTATTCTTGGTCTTACTACTACTTTAGACTTGCAGTGTGAACAATTAAATGTAAAGACAACCTTCCTTCATGGATATTTGGAAGAGGAGATTTACATGGAGCAACCAAAAGGATTTAAGATAAAATTGTTGTACAACTTTCACACACATGCCCCGCTAAAAGCAGGGACCCTCTTTTGCTTTGGTTTTTGGTATCTTGGCCCTTTATTTTTAGGATTTATTTTGCTTTGGCATGTGCTTAAATGTTCACTTTGATTGCCTAAGTGATTCCCCCAAGTTATTCATTAAAAATCTTAAGTTCTGGGTGAATTTCAAATTTTTACCCTTGTTTGAGACTTTCCACCCCAGTCAGATTTTTCTGAATCCTACTCAGACTCCGAATGAATGCTATGGATTAAATATTTTTAGTCTTCACAAAATTTCGTGTGGGCCGAATTTTTTTGAATTTTGTCCTATCGTCGAGTTCCCAGATTTTCCTGGCTGTCTTGTCGACTGCATTAAATTTCATTTGTACAGTTGGCGAGGGATATATTTAACCGATCTTTGATGACTTTTATGCCATTATGCTTTATTATTTGTCATCGATTGAGCTGAGGAGTACATTCTTTGAAGTGTTCAATTTGATTTTGAATTTTGAATTTTGTCCTATCGTCGGGTTCCCAGATTTTCCTGGCTGTCTTGTCGACTGCATTAAATGTCATTTGTACAGTTGGCGAGGGATATATTTAACCGATCTTTGATGACTTTTATGCCATTATGCTTTATTATTTGTCATCGATTGAGCTGAGGAGTACATTCTTTGAAGTGTTCAATTTGATTTAGGGTGCTGAGTTGGTGAATTGTTTGACTTGAGTGGTGATTTCTTGTGCATTTCTACTGCTATTCTTTGTTGGACACCATTAAACTAGTATTTGTTGCGTCATTTGATTTCCCTACTTTTGATAGATTGATGATAGTGGATAATGCTTTGATGTTATAGACTTTATTGGGGTCTAAATTCTTGAATGTTTGATCATTTCATGGCTAGGGTTGCATAACATTGTTTGATTTATAGTCTTCCAAGTGATTTCCAAGCTTTTTTTATTTCTTTTCATTGTGAGATAACTTGCTTGAGAGCCGTGATTTCCCCCTAGTAAAGAATTAGTAGTTGAAATGATTGAATCTGGACCTTGCGTTGATGGTAGATTTGTAGGGTTTGACTTAGGGCATCGCCATTTAACTTTAGTTTGCTTCCCAATTGGCCTAGAATTCTAATAAAATCTATGGAATGCCCATATCAAACTTGTCTCAAGCCTAGATTCTTGAAATTTATGATTGATCCAATAGTCTGAGCGGAATCGTCGTTTAGTGTCAAAGTTTGGGTTTCGTCCTTAGTTTGGGATTTTCTATCTCTGGTGGATTTTTCGGTCCTAGTGGATTTTCCCAATCCCCTTCATTTTCCCAGAATTTGCATACTCTTAGAGTTTCACCTTATCTGTGGATTTCCTTCAGCTTTGAATTTTCTCAAAATCCTTGATTCCTTGTTTTTTCTAAAATTTGCAGTGTCTCCTCCTTCATGGGAATCCGTCCCTGGCAGATTGTCTTAGAATTTGTTGAAATATGAAGGAATTTGAAGTAGCATGATGTGTTAATGAGTGATGGTTCATTTATGATTAATTTATGCTATTTTGATGATCTCACATGTTGTTAATTGATTGATAATGATCAAATTGAATTGCTAATAGGTCTTTTCTTGTTCATTCTGCTGGAATCCTCCTAGCCCGAAATTCTCTAAAATTCCTCCCTGGCTTGGATTCCACAGATGGTCTTGGAACCCAAAGTTTAACATGATCATTCTATATGAGGTTTAATAAGGTTTAATGATGATTTTTATTGATTAACCTTTGTTGGTGTGATCTTTATTATGGTTTTTTAGTCAAGTGCAGGCTGAATCTAGCAAGGTAACAGTTGGGAAAGCTAAGGGTGACATGGAGGGATCTTCCATATTTGAAGTAGAAAGAATTAAGATGGACATCAAGAGAAAAATCCCAGAGAGTAAGATCACCTCCTTTTGGTTAGAAGTAATAGATACCAATGTTGGACTATGGGATTATGAGGAGTTCAAAGGCCGAATGGCAGCACAAGATCTTCCGCTGGTGGCTAAGAGAATGTTAGAATCAGGATTGGCACATGTAGCTAGTTTCCCCTCCATAGTGTAGTGTTATGAGTTAGTCCTTGAGTGTGTCGGGCACTATGAAAGTGATACATAGAGAATAATTGGTCCTTAGGGGAGGATTGTGGCAAATTTAAATCCTGTCTCATAGCTTAAAATTTTGATATGCCAGATAGATCTCATGTGGTGGAATTCAACATGGAAGTAGCCAAGGAGTAATATGAAGAACAAACTGTTAAATCTTTATAGCAGTTATTAAGGGAAAAGTTCAAAAAGGAGTATTATGATGCCACCAATTTTCTTAGCAGGGTGGTTGGATTGAAGAATGATGGTACATTTGAGAATTGGATGTGCCATATTATTGTGAGGATGGAACAAGAAAATACTATCATTGGATAGGTGTTATAAGTAGAGTTATTCATGATCAATTGTCCAATGTGCTACAAACCAAGACCTTCACAATGTCCTAGTACTTAGTCTATGCACTTGTAAGATTTCATCCATACAAGGGATTAAGTACTAAGGGTATCTTTGGACATGATATTATTTATGAGGTGTACCCTCAATTGCACTTGGGAAGATCGAGCTACAAGAGGGTGAATGATGCATTCACCATGCATATCACCAGATTACTTCAGGGAGCAGAACATGTGAGGATTTCAGACCAAGCTAAGGAGCTAATTAAGAAATATGGTGCTTGGTTCATTCAATTCCCAAAATTCTCATATATCTAGATTGATGGCTATCAAAGTGCTCCATACAAACTTCCAAGGTATCCCACTGATCACATCTTACTTCTGGAAGTCACTAGACAGATTTGTGACTTTGATGCTATTGTCAAAAGGGACGAGCATAAGAATCATTTTGGTGGAGACTTTCCTTTGAGGATAGATACTTTAGAGGCATGTCCTTCCATTATTTCAGCTTAGGCTTCAGAGGAGGAGATGAGTACCCTTGGTTTATCTTTCCATTCCAAGAGGTCTAGATTTGATATAATAGGTGAAGCCCAAAAGAAGGCCAGTAGAGAGTATAGCCATAAGGTTGATTTGAAAGACTACTGGCCCAACTGTAGTGATGAATATGAGGTAAGGAAGAAGAATTTTTCTCTCCTTCAAGTTGAATCAGTCTATTTATATAATGTGAAGGAAGTTTCTGATCAACTTGAAGATGATGGAGACCTGATTTAAAGCCATGCTTATGAGAAACTGAAGGATGGGCCAATTGGTGAAGTGGATTGGCTAGAAGAAGAAAAGGCATAATTGAAATAGTTAATGGATCCAGTCACCAATTTTACTAGAATGTGGCTAAAGCATAAAATGTGGGAGTTAGAAAATGAAGGTGTACAGTGCACCTATGAGCTAATGGGAGATTTCGACCCTCACTCCACTTCCGAGGAATCAACTAAGAAAGATCCTAAAGGAAAAGGTAAGGTGGATTCTCCTTTCAAGATTAAGATTAAAGGTATTCGAGGGGAGGAATCTCACGAAATAGAAAAAGAGAGAAAGCCAATTGCTAAGAAAAGGTCTAGGACTAAGAAGTCCAGTAAGGACAAAATTGAAAAGTAGATTCCTAAGGTCGATGTTCTTGTGCCTAAAGGAAGGAGAATTGTGAGAATATCAAAAAAGGTAGGTTCCAAGGATGGAGTATAAGTGGGTCCACCCGTGTTAAATGTAGAGAGTTCAGAGGAAAAGGCATGGGTGTACAAAAGGAGGTCAAGGACTCCTTCTCCTAAGGATAGTGTTCCTAAAGAAAATCCTCCTCCAGTTACTTCTCATGAGGAGTAGCACGATGATGTTCCTTCTTCCCACGAAGTGAAAAATGATCAAGGTGAATATAAGAAAATTGAAGATCGTCCAAACACTGAGGGAGAGGAATTTCACGAGGGTGACCTTTATAGTGCAGAGCCCGAAGTTGAAAAAGTGATGCAGTCTCCCCTGGTTGCATATGAGGAGTCACCTATTAGAACTGAAGAGGTCAAATCACCTCTGAGAGAAGAAGAAGAAGAAAATATTCCATCACCTAAGCACAAGGAGGAACATGCTGAAGAAAAGGAGAGCAAGATAGATGAGACTCCTGAGAGGTAGAGGAAGTCAGAAAAAGTGAATTGCAATTGGAGTCCACTGTTCCAGATTGGTTGGACAAGGAAATAAAGAGAAAGCAGGTTGTTGTGGACACTCCACCTAATAGGGATGAGTTGCTAGCCAAGATTGGAAAGGATAAAGGTAAGAAGAAGACCAGGGTCAATTAAAAGATTGAAAGCGATGAGGCCAGTAATAAGGTGGTTCATATTGCAACTCCTGCTTCAGTTAAGACTAGGGATGAGGTAACTGCAAAAGATTATAATGTGAAGAATTTTAATTTAGGGCCTACCTACATTGAGCAAGAAATTGAAGATTATTAAGGTTCTAGCATAGTTATCCTAGGTAGATTGAGGACGAAAGTTCAAACTAAATAGGAGCTAAAGAAGTAGAATGAGAAACTCAAGAAATGCTTGGAGGATCTGATGAAACCCTTGTAATCTATTAACCCCTCGACTTCTGATGTAAAACCCTTACCCCAAGAGACTATCACTGAGTTAGAGAGGATGAAGGCTTCTAGTCTTGCCACTGCAAATTGGCTACAAGGGGTGCAAACAAAAGGAAATGATGCTATCAAGGACATTCTTTCATCTGGAAAAGATGCTATGAGGGCAATTGATTGGTTGAAGGAGGTATTAGTTCAGGACAAAGAAGATACAGATCTCCTGATACAGAAAATGAAAACCATGATGGAGTACACCAAGGACAAGATTGTAAGTCATGGAATTCTCCTGTCCTTCAGAGCTGCTGAACCTTGGGAGTGGTTTGAAGTTTTGCAAATCAAGCAGAAAGTTCTGGAAAAGATTTACAAGCAGAGGAGGAAAATTGATGATACTCTAACTGGTGTCTATGATGGCTGCATTGCTTTCTTTGAGATTATTACAGGGAGAAGGAAGATTGCACCTAAGTATTTGAGTTTGGAATAGTTGAGAAAGTGATGGCATGATGTTTATGCTCTATTCAGTGATGATCTTGTTATTTGACACCAATTAGATGATGCAGACACCTACATTGTTGTTATTGATAAATACCTAACTTATAAGGTTGAGTGGGATAAGTCGGTGAAACAATCAAGGGAAGAAATTACATCAATTGAGAATTGACTGAAGGTTTTTGCTTTACCATCTGTGGCCGACTTGGATAAGGTTCTTTTGAAGGTGCATGAAATGTTGGATCAGAATAAGGAAAAAGGGGAAGATAGTTAATGATGGGCTACATTGAGATTTTTGCTTCCCTATTATTTTGGCATGCATTGGTCTGAGCTGCATTGGAGATCCCAGGCCAGCCTACACGAAGTTCATGCATTTAATGCATATATTTATCTCATTTTGAATTTATCTTGGTCGACTTTTTGTGCCTAATTATTATTGTAAAACCCTAACTAGGCCGATAGGTTTTGGAGGTTCTATAAATATGGCATTTTTCCTCATTTGTAAGGGTGAAGTATAGACATAGACAAATAAAGAGATAGCTAGTGTAGAAGCGAATTAAGTAGAGCAAGAGTTAGCAAGTAGTTGTTCTCAAGAAAATATTGTAATAGAAAGCTGGAATTGTTGCTACAGTAGATAATTTGATGCAAGTAATGACATTGTGATTTGGTGCCATACTTGTGTTCTTCTTATCTTGCATGGTTCTTGTTATTCTATCTTTAGAATTGCTTTGAGGAAGGTTGATATTTAGAGTTAGATTTGATTTAATGGTGTTTATGATTTGATATTTGAAGTGTTGAAACAATCTGTGGTCCATACTTTTTGCAACCAACTGATTGTTAGTTGCTTTGAAAAGTTAGCCTTGACTTTATATTCATTGTGCTTAGTTAAATTATGAGGGTTTATTCATTTGTATTGCATTAGGGTTATTTGAATGAATGTTAATGATCTAAAAATCTTAACACCTTAGAAGATTGCACTTTTTCTATAAGATTGTAGATCCATCTGGGTCAAGTAGAAATTGGTTTTGAGGGATTGGTCCATTTCAAGTGTTTTTTCATTTGCATTGTTGATCGTAGGTTTAGTGTTAGATCTAGAAATCTCTTTGAAACCCTCATCTTTTGTTATTTCTTTGATTATTGGGTTAGATTTAGGATTAAAGTATCATCATATTGCTAGATCTAATAAGTTAAAGATTCAATATTTTGCTTGTAGTAAGGTCCCATTGTGATTACCAACATTTTCACATTTATCACTAAGTTGTTTATGCATTGTCAAGACCTGACATTAGAAACCTGTGGGTTATATCTTGAGGCTTGCTGATAGAGATTTACCTTTCAAGAGAGGTAGAATATTATATAATGTTTGAGTTGTTGCTATGCAGAAAACATCATCAACAGATTGGCGCTAGAAGGAGGGCCTGAATAAGCAAGCTGGATGAATTTTTGAACGCCATCTCTCCTGAAAGATTTAGAAGAAGAACCAGATCTACTCCAGGAGAGGAGGAATTTCAATAATTACTAGACCCTACTAGGTAAAGAAGGACCAACAGGAGAGAATCATCATCATCATCTTCCCATCCACCTCCATCATATCCATCATTCCCATCCTCATTAGGTTCATCTGAGTCTGAGTCTAAGGAAATTCCCATTCCACAACCTCATCCATTCATAAATCAACCATTACCACCTCCACCTCCACCAATGGCTTTCCTAGCTAATATCCCATATGCATTGAGTTTCGCCAATTACAATGTCATGCCTAAGAACCTTGAACACTTTTGTTCAAATTTCCATGTCAATGATTCCAATAGAACTGCCGAGGAACACATTGGGATATTTCATACTGGCCTTAAGGATAGATGGATAAACCATGAGGATGTAGCATGCATAATTTTTCCTTATTCATTAGGAAAGGATACATTCTATTGGTACTATCATTTACCTGCTGGGTCTATCCAACATTGGACTGAGTTAGAAACCACATTTTTGCAAAAGTTTAGGATTTCAATTAGTCCCAATGAGCTCTATCTATAGTTCATTAATGTTAAGAGAGAGGTCAATGAGCCTATAACATCTTTTAACAATAGGTTTCATTGTCCCTATACCAGACTGTAGGCCCCTTATGTTGTTGATGAGCCTACTACTTTAGAAGTCTATTATGAGGGACTTGACAGTCTAACAACTACCTTTATGAAGTGGAGTAATAACCCTCCTGATAATCTACTTGATGCATATGCAGAGGTTGTGAAGGTTAGCACTACTTTAAGGAAACATCTATCTGGTCCTTTACCCTCATTAGGACCCACTACTCACCCTAGACAAGTTCTAGCCCTCAACTAGGTTCTTACCAACCATACTTCTATCATGAATCCAGTACCTAATTTTCCTGTAGTCCCTCACCTAAGATCTCCTGTGAGACATGTTACACCCACAATTAGCTACCCTCAACAAAATGTGAATCAACCTCTTCATATATAGCCTCAGTCTAGTTTTCCCATGTATCTACAAAATTTTAAAGTATTAAACCAATCACTAAATGCCAATACTGTAGTAGGATATTCCCAGAGTAATGTGAATCAGCCTCCATATAGTAACCCTCACAAGGAGAGACTGGACGAATTGTCTGAACAAGTGAAGAAGCTAAATATGGAGGTGACTTACTTGAGGAACCAAAATAGTCACTTGTAGGCTACTCAGAGAAATATGCAGTCCAATCAGAGCAGAGAAAATCAACAAGGACAAAACTTTGATAGAGGGAAATGTCATGAAAGATGATACAACAATGATAGATGATACAAAAATGATAGAGGATATAATAATGACATAGGATATAATAATGATAGAAGACAAAACTATGATAAATGACAATCCTCAAGCCATAATTTTGATAGAGGGCAAGGTGGTGGACAAGGGTTTGATAGGAGGCAACCACCATGATAGAACATGACTTGGAACACAGGGCCCAACAATGGAGTCCCCACCCCATTAGATCAACCAGTTAATCAGCCTGTAAATCAACCAATTAATCAAGAGAAGCATCCTAATGGTGTATATCTAGTTGAGGCTGCTTTATCAAGATGGTGTAGGCTCCATAAAATGAATCAAAATTCTAAGTTAGATTGTCAAGAATTCCAAACAAAAGCTTCAATTTTTTAGTATGAAGTGGAGAACAATGTAGGTAGTCAAGAAATAGTGTCATCCACTCCTTATGATTCACCAGTGTTGGTACTGAACCATGCTCCTTTTCCACCAAGTAAGGAGAATGTACTTGAAGAGGAATCTGACCAGTTGAAGGAAGAGGTAGACCAGGTATGTAATGGAGATGAAATTATACAGTTATTTGATGAGAATCTTGTGAATGATAATGGCCCTATGGATGAAGAAGAGGCTTATGTTGAAGAAGTATAGAACTTTCAGAGACCTATCAAGAAGTATGATTTGAGGGAATTTCCACACAAATGTCCACAGGCTGGAGGTCCCTTCACTACTTCCATTCCACCAAACAACTTCAACACACCTCCAGATCCTAATGCTAGCAATAATATGTCACTTCCTCAGATGTCTAGGCAATATTTATCTCAAGATCAAGGACACATGGACTTGCCAAAAGGGAGAGGTGCTGATGCAAGCAAGGACAAAGTGATGGAATACCCAAAGGAGACTCCTACTGATTTAAGTGAAGAAAAATTGGCCATGTATGTTGTAGAAGAACTCAGAAAGCTAAAAGTAAGTCTCTCTACATTTGAGTTATTAAGAGTTCTAACCATTAGGAATGCAGTACTAGGAGCTTATAATGCAAATTCCATATCACAAAATAGATTAGTAAGTGAAAGCATCAACAAAGCATCTAGTTCTCAATCGGTAGGAAAGAAAAATCAAACTCATAATCAGGTCCACATGCCTCTTGGGGATAAGGGAAAGGAGAAGGACAAAACTTAGGTTGCTCAAGTAGATACTCCCTTAACTCTGTTTCAAGGGAAAAAAGATGCACCTCCATTCCTGATTTCTGTTCGCATATTTGGTAAGAATTTGCATAATTGTTTGCTAAATTCTAGTGCTTCCACCAATGTTATGCCCTTTGGTGTCTATAGAGCTATGGGTATTACTCCTGTTGATTCTCAAAAGAAAGTTACACAATTGGATAGGACTGAAGTCAATGTTGTAGGGGAGTTAAATATGATTCATATGCAGATTGCTTCTGATGCTAGAATTTAGTAGGTTATTAATATATAGGTGGCTGACATACCTGATGCTTATGGCCTAATCTTGGGAAGAGACTTTACTAGGGCCCTAAATAGATATGTCTTGACTGATCATTCTTACATGTGGCTTCCCTGGAAGGGAGTGCCAAACCATATTAGATCGAAAGAGAACCTAGAATGAAATACATAATTACATAATATCAGAAGACCTCTACTGAAATTCTGATATCAAAAGTAAGTATGGGTAACTATGTGCTTGCAACCCCTCTTGAGGAGTCAGATGTAGAGGAAGTTATTATGTTCCACACATCACCTATTGAACTTATAGCAGAATCCAGTGGTACTAAAGCCTTAGTCGAACCAGTTGAAAATGATGATGATCCAGAAGATAATCAGCTAGGCTTTCTAGATAATTTTCAAGAGTTCATCCAGAAGTGCATTGAAGATCAGGTTCAGTTGCAAAGAGAAATGAACTTTGGAGAACTACTCTTACCCAATTGGTGCAGGGTGCATAATGCTTCCCATTCAGAATTGGACTATTGCTTATGCCAGGCTGCAGTGGAACAAATACAAAAATGTATCAACCCCACTCCAGTAGTCAAAATTAATATCCAGAATGTCCAAGAGGACCCCAAAGGAAAAAGAGCGATGATTTCTGAAGAACCATCTAGTAGTAAAAGTACAAGTGATATAGCAAGGAAGTCTGCAGTTGCTGGCTGTTGGACCTTAAGATTTGATGGGTCCAAATTGAAGCAAGGAGTTGGGGCAGGATTTGAGCTAATTAGTCCAAGAGGTAAGACATTCTTTGCTGCTCATAGACTTCAATTTCATTGTACAAATAATGTAGTAGAATATGAGGCTTTAGTCCATGGACTATTGATGGCATTAGAGAAGAAGATTAAAATCTTGCAAGTTTTCAGTGATTCTGAGTTAGTACTCAAGCAAGTTAGGAGGAAATACTCTTGTCATTATAGAATAATGACCAACTATAGAAACAGAGTATGGGATCTTCTTGAAGGATTTGATTCCTTCAACATTTAGTTGATTTCGCGAAGTAAGAACCAGACAACTGACTCTCTTGCCCAAGACACTAGTACCTTGCAACCTCTATCTCTTTCTGGATTAAAGAAGCTTATAGTGGAACTGACCCCAATACCTTCAGCACCTAACAATGTCACCAACTTTGAGGTTTTTGAAGATGACAAGCATATCTTAGATTTTATCACAAGTATTGATATCTTTGCTTCTCAAATCATTGATGAAACTAAACTCTAAGAAGCATAAATAGATTTGGAAGGAGTAATTAATTTGAAGACCAATAGTATTCCCAAAGGAATGGTGCAATTAGAAAGGATCTTTGATCTAGACAAGGTCAGAGATCAGGAACAGGATGCAAAGAGGGAGTCTATAAGTGGACAATGTGAAAAGTATAATATGGGATCTTTGGATGATGTCAAAAATGTCTTTATTGGAAAAGTGTGCACTCCAAAAGAAAGGAAAGGAATAATCAATGCACTACATAGATATCCAGATGTGATAGCCTAGAGTTATGAAGACTTAAAGACTTATGATATATCAATCATAACCCATACTATTCCTCTCAATCCAGGAGGAAAACCTTTCAAGCAAAGGCAAAGGCCCATCAATGCTCTACTATAACCCATAATATAGAAGGAAGTGTAGAAAATACTGTCTACGAGAATCATATTTCCTATCAGACACTCAACTTGGGTTGCAAACATGGTTCCAATGTGAAGAAAAATGGTGAAATTAGGCTATGTGTAGATTTCAGGAACCTAAATAGAGCATCAAAGAAGGGTAATTATCCAGTACCCTCACTAGATGAAGTACTTCAGATTATCAATGGATCTTAGATGATGTCTTTCTTGGATGGTTATTTAGGATACAACTAGGTCATGGTGCAGTATGAGGATAGGCACAAGACTGCTTTCACCACCAAATGGGACACTTTTTCCTATAGGAGAATGCCTTTTGGCTTGATTAATGTTGGGGCCACATTCCAAAGAGCCATGGATATTTCCTTTAAGGAAATAATTGGTAAGTGCATAATCATTTATATGGATTATTTGATTGTCTTTTCCAAGAAAATAGGTGATCATATCACAGATTTGTGCAAGGTTTTTCAGAAATGCAGAGAGTTTGGGATATCTCTCAATCCAAAGAAATACATATTTGGAGTTACAGAGGGTATATTGTTGGGGCATGTTCTCTCTAAGAAAGGAATTTCCATTGATCCAGAATGAATAGAAGCTATACTCAAGATTCCCCCACCTTCTAGCAAGAAAGAAATGAAGTAATTCTTTGGCAAGATCAACTTTGTGAGGAAGTTCATCACTGGATTCACAAAGATAGTCAAGCCCCTGAATGTAATGTTGAAGCAAGAGGCCAAAGTTGAATGGAATGCAGAAGCAAATGAAGCATTTGCAGATATAAAAAGGGATATTGTTGAAGCTTCAGTTTTGGTGAGTCCAGACTATGCTAAGCCATTCTATATATTTTTTTTTGCTTTTGATCACTCTTGTGTTGTTATGTTAACCCAAAATTCTAATAAAGGCAATGAACATCCCATAGCATTCATGAGTGCACCATTAAAGGATGCGGAGCTGAGATACCCAAGTGTGGAAAATTAGGCCTATGCCTTAGTCCGAGCTATAAATAAATTTAGGCATTATATCCTCAGAAACAAAATCTTTGCAATAGTTCATGATCCTGTAGTCAAGTTGTTGATGCAAAATGAGATAGGAGAATGTAGAGCCAAGTGGGTAACTATGTTACAAGAGTACGATATGGAGATTCAACCCATGAAACTAGTAAGAGGGCAAGGGCTTACAAGGACAATGGCAGAGACATGCCTTGATCTTGTGGCTCAACATGACAATCTAGAGGATGTTTCTCCTAGCGAATTGTATGATGATATCGTTCATTATATCCCAACTCAGAGATGTCCTGATCATCTTAATGCAGTACAAATAAGGGCATTGCACTTAAAGAATGAAAATTTTATGCTGAAGGGAGCCATTCTATATAAGAAAAATCATGAGGGTGTTTACTTAAGGTGCCTAGGAAAGGCAGAGTCTGAAAGAGTGATGTTGGAACTTCACAACAGGTATGGTACAGGCCATAGATGAACACCTTCTACAACGAACCAGATTCTGAGAGCTGGTTACTATTAGCCCACATTGTTTAAAGATACACACAACCATGTCAAAACTTGTCACGTATGTCAAACTACTACAACTAGAGAGAAGTATGCAACACTCCCACTCCAATAGTCTTTGAGGTAAAACCTTTCGTATGGTGGGGGATGGACTTCATAGGTCTAATCAATCCACCTTCCTCTACAAGCCACTGGTATATCCTTACTACCACTGATTATTTTACAAGATGGACTGAGGCCCTCACTTGCAAGCAATGTACTTCTGAGGTGGTAATTAATTTCATCGAATAAGGTATCATTAACCGTTTTGGATGTCCTATGTCTTTAGTTTGTGATAATGGTCCTACATTTTCATCATTGAAGTTTTATAATTGGGATTTGGATCATGGGATTATAATGAAGTTTGCATCCAACTATTACCCTCAGGGTAATGGTTTGGCTAAGTCTTCCAACAAAAATCTCCTGACTGTTATCTACAAATTGTTAGAAAGAAATCTGAAGGATTGGCATACCCAACTCATATTTTCTCTTTGGGTAGATCGTACAAGACATAAGACTTCCATAGGAATATCACCTTACCACCTGGTTTATGGGTTAGAGCCTGTGTTTCCTATTTAGTTGAAAATTCCCACCCTTTAGTCCATCAATGAATATTATGATGAGGGGGACAAACATGAGGCCAGACTTGCTGAATTGTTACATCTTAAGGAAAAAAGAGACATAGCCCTAGAAAACTTTGCCAAACATCAGGGGGTAGTCAAGAGATGGTTTGATAAAAGAGCCAAGATAAAATATTTTAGGATTTCTAACTTGGTTCTATATTGGGATAAAGCCCATGACCGTAAGGGGGAGCATGGAAATTTTGATAAGCTTTGGCTTGGCCTTTACCAGATTCAAAAATTCTGGGAGATAATGCCTTCCATTTGAAAAATCTCACTAGAGAGGATATCCCACTGCCTGTCAATGGGCAGTATTTGAAGCATTATTTCCAGTGTTGAGCTGTTTTCAGCTCTTTTTCTGTATGTAGTTAGATTAGGTTTCCTTTCTATTTTGTTTGCTTTGCTTTTCTTTGGTTAGATTAGGTTTTCCTTTCTACTTTTCTTTTGGTTTGGTTTGTTTTTGCTCTGCACTTGCTTTGGAGGTTTTCTTATTTACTTCTAGATGTGGTGCACCTGCATGGAAAATATATCATTATCTGGGACTATTCTAAGTATTTCATTGGTGGACTTTGCTCTTGTATCTTGAAAGGATGGGTGAAGTATTTTTTATCGTCAAGCAATCCAAATGTTTGATTTATAGAAGATGGGTCACTGGTCCTAATTTGAATTTGAAGTATTTTGAAATCTTATATCTTTCAAATATCATAAGAATCCTGATGTTTCCGTAGGATCCTTGTGAAGTTTTTTAGGATGAAAAATATTATTTCTGCTTTAGTGCCACTATGGTTCTCAGTCCTAAGTGTGAACTTCATTTTTCATAGGTTGAAATGAAAAAAAGAGACACAACAAAGAATATCAAAAGAAAGAAAAGTG
Organism: Sequoia sempervirens; assembly: GCA_007258455.2. NCBI lineage: Eukaryota > Viridiplantae > Streptophyta > Pinopsida > Cupressales > Cupressaceae > Sequoia > Sequoia sempervirens. The sequence continues at coordinate 55,879 of VDFB02109897.1, forward strand.
AAATATCAAAAATCAAAAGAATGAATTCAACTTATCAGGAGTATCTAAATATCTCTCTTGGGGCTATAAACGCTTGAATGGAAATAGAGCTATGTTCGGGAGAGTCACAATGATAACCTCATCAGTGCTATAGATGCTTGACTGGCAGCAAGGCTCTATCCAGGTTGCTTTTGAAGTTAGAATCTTTACGTAGCCTGTCTTGACTAAATTTGGTTTTTGCAATAGCTTAAGGAGGGAAATGAACTCATATGCACACACTTGGATTTTTAGTTTATGGAAGGTTTGGTCTACCCTTTGGTTCTGATTCTTTAATCTTTTCATTTTGATTTGTTTGTCTGATAGTGATATTGAAACCAAAGATTCTGGGTTCTCGATTCCTATTTGTCATCAAATACTCTGGAGCATTTCCCACCAGAGTTGCCATTTGTTGTGCAATTTTTGCACACATGCCTTGCTAAAAGCAGAGACCCTCTTTCACTTTGGTTTTTGGTGTTTTAGCCCTTTATTTTGAGGATTTATCTTGCTTTGGCATGTGCTTAAATGTTCATTTTGATTGCCTAAGTGATTCCTCCAAGTTATTCATTGAAAATCTTAAGTTCTGGGTGAATTTTAGGTTTTTACCCTAGTTCGGGACTTTCCATCCTGGCCAGATTTTCCTGAATCCTACTCAGATTCTAACTGAATGTTGTGGTTTAGAGATTTTCAGTCTTTGCGAAATTCCGCATGGGCTAGATTTTTCTGAAGTCCATCCTGTCATTGGGTTCCCAGATTTTCCTGGTTGTCTTGTTGACTACATTAAATGTCATTTGTACCATTGGCAAGGGATGTATTTAACCGATATTTGATGACTTTTATGACATTATGCTTTATTGTTTGTCATCGATTGAGCTGAGGAGTGCATTCTTGGAAGTGTTCAATTTGATTTAGGGCACTAAGTTGGTGAATTGTTTGACTTGAGTTGTGATTTCTTGTGCATTTCTACCGCTATTCTTTGTTGGACACCATTAAACTGGTATTTGCTGCCTCATTCAATTTCTGCTACGTCAAATGGTATGTATTTGATTTCCCTACTTTTGATTGATGACTATGGATAACGCTTTGATGTTATAGAGTTTATTGGGGTCTAAATTCTTGAATGTTTGATCATTTCATGGATAGGGTTGCATAACATTGTTTAATTTATAGTCTTCCAAGTGATTTTCAAGCTTGTTTATTTCTTTACATTATGAGATAACTTGCTTGAGAGCCATGATTTACCCCTAGTAAAGAATTAGTAGTTGAAATGATTTAATGCAGAGCTTTCCTATGCATTAATGGTGGATTCATAGGGTTTGACTTAGGGCATCGCCATTTCACTTTAGTTTGCTTCCCAATTGGCCTAGAATTCTAATAAAATCTATGGAAGGCCCATATCAAACTTGTCTTAGGCCTAAATTCTTAAAATTTATGATTGATCCATTAGTCTGAGTGAAATCATCATTTAGTGTCGAAGTTCGGGTTTCATCCTCAGTTTGGGATTTTCTGTCTCTGGTGGATTTTCTGATCCTAACGGATTTTCACGATCCCCTTCGTTTTCCCATAATTTGCATACTCTCAGAGTTTCACCTTATCCATGGATTACCTTTGGCTTTGAATTTTCCCAAAATCCTTGATTCCTTGTTTTTTCCAAAATTTGCAAAGTGTCTCCTACTTCGCGAAAATCCGTACCTGGCAAATTGTCTTGAAATTTGTTGAAATATGAAGGAATATGAAGTAGCATGATGTGTTAATGATTGATGGTGCATTTATGATTAATTTATGCTATTTTGAAGATCTCACATGCTTTTCATTGATTGATAATGATCGGATTGAATTGCTAATTGGTGTTTTCTTGTTCATTCCGTTGGAATCTGCCTAGCTCAGAATTCTCTAAAATTCCTCCCTGGCTTGGATTTCGCGGATGATCCTGGAACCTGAAGTTTAATATGATCATTCTATATGAGGTTTAATAAGGTTTAATGATTATTTTTATTGATTAACCTTTGTTGGTGTGATCTTTATTATGGTTTTTTTGTCAAGTGCAGGCTGAATCTAGCAAGGTAACAGTTGAGAAAGCTAAGGGTGACATGGAGGGATCTTCCATATCTAAAGCAGAAAGAATTAAGATGGACATCAAGAGCAAAATTCCAGAGAGTAAGATCACCTCCATTTGGTCAGAAGTAACAAATACCAATGTTGGACTATGGGATTATGAGGAGTTCAAAGGTCGAATGGTAGCACAGGATCTTCCTATGGTGGCTAAGAGAATCTTAGAATCAAGATTAGCAGATGTAGTTGGTTTCCCTTCCATCGTATAGTGTTATGAGTTAGTCCTTGAGTGTGCCAGGAACTATGACAGTGATACACAGAGAATAATTGGTCCTTAGGGGAGGATTGTGGCAAATTTAAATCTTGTCTCCATAGCTCAGACTTTTGATATGCTAGATAGATCTCATGTGGTGGCATTCAACATGGAAGCAACCAAGGAGTACTATGAAGAAAATACTGTTAAATCTCAGTAGCTCATCAATTCCTGGCCGAAGAAGCCCAAGTCTCATTATTCCAAACTGCCTAAGCAGTTATTCAGGGCAAAGTTCAAAAAGGAGTATTATGATGACATCACTCTTCTTAGCAGGGTGGTTGGATTGAAGAATGCTAGTATGTTTGATAATTGGATGTGCCATGCTATTGTGAGGATGGAATAGGAAAATATTGACTATCATTGGGCAGGTGTCATAAGTAGAGTGATTCATGAGCAATTTTCCAATGTGCTGCAAACCAAGACCTTCACAATGACCACATACTTAGTCTATTCACTTGCAAGATTTCATCCATACAAGGGATTAAGTACCAAGGGTGTCTTTGGATAGGATATTATTTATGAGGTGTACCCTCAATTACACTTGGGAAGCTCGAGCTACAGGAGGCTGAATGATGCATTCACCATGCATATCACCAGATTACTTTAGGGAGTAGAGCATGTGAGGATTTTAGACCAAGCTAAGGATCTAATCAAGAAATATGGTGCTTGGTTCATTAAGTTCCCAACCTTACCATATATCTAGATTGATGGTTGTCAAAGGGCTCCATATAGACTTTCAAGGTATCCCACTGATCACATCTTACTTCTGGAAGTCACTAGACAGATTTGTGACTTTGATGTTATTGTCAAAAGGGACAAGCATAAGACTGGTTTTGGTGGAGACTTTCCTTTGAGGATAGGTATTGGAGAGGCATGTCCTTCCATTATTTCAGCTCAATCTGCAGAGGAGGAGATGAGTACCCTTGGTTTATCTTTCCATTCCAAGAGGTCTAGATTTGATATAATAGGTGAAGCCCAAAAGAAGGCCAGTAGAGAGTATAGCCATAAGGTTGATTTGGAAGACTACTGGGAAAATTGTAGTGATCAATATGAGGTAAGGAAGAAGATTTTTTCTCACCTTCCAGTTGAATCATTCCATTTATATAATGTGAAGGCAGTTCCTGATCAACTTGAAGATGATGGAGACCTGATTCAAGGCCATGCTTACGAGAAAGTGAAGGACATGCCAATTGGTGAAGTGGATTGGCTAGAAGAATAAAAGACAATTAAAACAGTTAATGGATCTAGTCACCAAGTTTACTAGAATGTGGCTAAAGCATAAAATGTGGGAGTTAGAAAATGAAGGTGTATAGTGCACCTATGAGCTGATGGGAGATTTGGACCCTCACTCCACTTCTGAGGAATCAACTGAGCAAGATCCGAAAGGAAAAGGTAAGGTGGATTCTCCTTTCAAGATTAATATTAAAGGTGTTCAAGGGGAGGAATCTAATGAAACAAAAGAATAGAGAAAGCCAATCGCTAAGAAAAGGTCTAGGACTAAGAATTTCAGTAAGGAGGAAATTGAAAACAGATTCCTGAGGTCGATGTTCCTATGCCTAAAAGAAGGAGAATTGTGAGAATATCACAAAAGGAAGACTCCAAGGCTGAAGTAGAAGTGGTTCCACCCATGGTAAATGTAGATTTTAGAGGAAAAGGCATGGGTGTACACAAGGAGGTCAAGGACTCCTTCTCCTAAGGATAGTGTGCCTAAAGTAGATCCTCCTCCAGTTACTTTTCATGAGGAGCAGCATGATGATGTTCCTTCTTCCCATGAAGCTCAAAAAAAAGTAGGTGAATCTGATAAAGTTGAAGATCATCCAGATGCTAAGGGAGAGGAATTTCAAGAGGGTGACCTTTATAATGCAGAGGTCGAAGTTGAAAAAGTGATGTAGTCTCCCCTGGTTGTAGATGAGGAGTCACCTGTTAGAACTAAAGAGGTCAAATCACCTCCAAGAGAAGAAGAAGTATAAAATATTCCATCACCTGAGCATAAGGAGGAACATGCTGAAGAAAAGGAGAGCAAGATAGATGAGACTCTTGAGAGGCAAAGTTTGGATAAAGAAGCACCTAAGGGTCAATAAGAGGAAGTCAGAAAGAGTGAAGTGTAGTTGGAGTCCACTATTCCAGATTGGTTGGACAAGGAAATAAAGAGAAAGGAGGTTGTTGTGGAGGACACTCCACCTAACTAGGATGAGTTTCTGGCCAAGATTGGAAAGGATAAAGGTAAGAAGAAGGCCAGGGTCATTTGAAAGATTGAAAGAGATGAGGCCAGTAATAAGGTGGTTCATATTGCAACTCCTGCTTCAGTTAAGACTAGGGATGAGGTAACTACAGAAGATTATAATGTGTAGAATTTCAATTTAGGGCCTACTTCCATTGAATAGGACATTGAAGACTATCGGGTTTCTAGCACAGTTATCCTAGGGAGATTGAGGAAGGAAGTTCAAACTAAACAGGAGCTAAAGAAGGAGAATGAGAAACTTGGGAAATGCTTGGAGGATCTAATGAAACCCATGCAATCTATTAACCCCTCGGCTTCTGCTATAAAACCTTTACCCCAAGAGACTATCACTAAGTTGAAGAGGATAAAGGCTTCCACTCTTTCCACTACAAATTGGCTGCAAGAGGTGTGAACAAAAGGAAATGATGCTATCAAGGACATTCTATCATCTGGAAAAAATTCTATGAGGGAAATTGATTGGTTGAAGTAGGTATTAGTTCAGGACAAAGAAGATACAGATCTCCTACTACAGAAAAGGAAAACCATCATGGAGTACACCAAGGACAGGATTGTAAGTGATAGAATTCTCCCATCCTCCAGAGCTATTGAACCTTGGGAGTGGTTTGAAGCTTTGCAAATCATGTAGAAGGTTCTGAAAAAGATCTACAAGAAGAGGAGGAAAATTGATGATACTCTAACTAGTGTCTATGATGGCTGCATTGCTTTCTTTGAGATTATTACAGGGAGAAGGAAGATTGCACCTAAGTATTTGAGTTTGGAACAGTTGAGAAAGTGGTGGCATGATTTTTATGCTCCAGTTAGTGATGAGTTTGTTACTGGACACCAGTTAGATGATGCGGCCACCTACATTGCTATTATTGATAAATACCTAACTTATAAGGTTGAGTGGGATAAGTCGATGAAACAATCAAGGGAATAAATTACATCAATTGAGAATCGACTTAAGGTTTTTCCTTCACCACCTGTGGCTGACTTGGATAAGGTGCTCCTAAAGGTGCATGAAATGATGGATTGGAATAAGGACAAAGGGGAAGATAGTTAATGATGGGCTACATCGAGATTTGTGCTTCCCTATTATTTTGGCATGCATTGGTCCGAGCTGCATTAGAGATCCCAAGCTGACCTGGACAAAGTTCATGCATTTAATGCATATTTTATCTCAATTTGAATTTCTCTTAGCTGACTTGTTGTGCCTAATTATTATTATAAAACCCTAAGTAGGCCGACATGTTTTTGGGATTCTATAAATATGGTGTTTTTCCTCATTTGTAAGGGGGAAGTATAAACATAGACAAATAGAGAGATAGCTAGTGTGGAAGTGAATTAAGTAGAGAAAGAGTTAGCAAGTAGTTGTTCTCAAGAAAATATTGTAATAGAAAGTGGAATTGTTGCTAGAGTGGATAATTTGATGCAAGTAATGACATTGTGATTTGGTGCCATACTTGTGTTCTTCTTATCTTGCATGGTTCTTGTTATTCTATCTTTAGAATTGCTTTGTGTAAGGTTGATATTTATAGTTAGATTCCATTTAATGGTGTTTATGATTTGATATTTGAATTGTTGCAGCAATCCGTGGTCCATACTTTTCGCAACCAACTGATTGTTAGTTGCTTTGCAAAGTTAGCCTCAACTTTATATTCATTGTGCTTAGTTCAATTTTGAGGGTTTATTCATTTCAATTGCATTAGGGTTGTTTGAATGAATGTTCATGATCTGAAAATATTAACACCTTATAAGATTGCACTTTTTCTATAAGATTACAAATCCATTAGGGTCAAGTAGAAATTGGTTTTGAGGGATTGGTCCATTTCAAGTGTTTTTTCATTTTCATTATTGATCGTAGGTTTAGTGTTAGATCTAGATATCTCTTTGAAACCCTCATCTTTTGTTATTTATTTGATTATTGGGTTAGATTTAGGATTGAAGTATCATCATATTGCTAGATCTAATAAGTTAAAGATTTAGTATTTTGCTTGTAGTAAGGTCCCATTGTGATTACCAACATTTTCACATTTATCACTGAGTTGCTTATGCATTGTCAAGACCTGACATTAGAAACCTTGGGGTTATCTCTTGAGGCTTGATGATAGAGATTTACCTTTCAAGAGAGATGGGATATTATATTCTGTCTGAGTTGTTGCTGTGCAGAAAACATCATCAACAAAAAGGTAAAGAGAACTTGATTTATAGGTTGAAGAAAAGTCTCTATGGGTTGAAATTGGCACCTCACCAATGGTATAAGAAATTTGATTCATTTATGTTGGAGGATGGTTTTAATAGAATAGAGGCAAATCATTATGTCTACATCAAAATATATGATCAGAGAAATTTTATTATATTGTTGTTATATGTGGATGATATGTTAGTTGTTGGATAGGATATGAATATGATTAATAGGTTAAAGAAGAATTTGGGCAGCCAATTTGCAATGAAGGATTTTGGTCCAGCACAACAAATATTAGGCATGAAGATCATTCATTATAGAAAGGAGAAAAAATCATGGTTGTCACAAGAAAAATATATTGAAAAGGTGCTAGACAAATTTAATATGAAGGATGCCAAGCTAGTTGGTACACCTCTTGCTTCTCATTTCAAATTGAGTGCCAATTTATGCCCTTGTGATGACAAGGAGGAGGAAATGAAAAATATTCCTTATGCTTCAATAGTTGGTAGTTTGATGTATGCCATGGTATCCACTCGTTCAAATATTGCACATTCAATGGGAGTAGTGAGCAGGTACCTTGCAAATCTGGGCAAACAACATTGGTAAGCAGTAAAGTGGATTTTCAGGTATCTCAAGGGTACTAGTCATTACTGTTTATGTTTTGACAATGCTGATATGGTGCTTGAAGGATTATAGATGCAGATATGGCTAGAGATTTGGATACTAGAAAATCCACCACTAGTTATTTGTATACATTTGTAGGTGTTGTGGTATCTTGGGTTTCCAGACTACAACGAATAGTAGCTCTCTCAACAATAGAGGTAGAGTATATAGCTGTGACAGAAGCTTGCAAAGAGATGTTGTGGATGCAACGATTCCTAGGAGAGCTAGGAATAAAACAAGACAAGTATGTGCTATAGTGTGACAATTAAAAGGCCATTCACTTAGCGAAAATCCATCCTTTCACTCATGAACCAAAAATATTGACTTGAGGTGTCATTGGATTCGACAGGTGTTGAAGGAAGGACAATTATCCTTGGAAAAGATCTATACAGATAAGAACCTTGCTGATATGCTCACTAAAATTCTACCAAGAGAAAAGCATGAGCTATGTAGAGACATGCTAGGCTTAGGGGTGACTTGATGATTACAACTTATTTAGATCCCTTCATTTGCTTCAAGTGGGAGAATGTTGAAAATGTGTGAAGCAAATTAGAGTTGCCGAGAGAAGATCAACATACCACCAAATCTTCATTTAATATCAAAACTTCTACCACCAAATAAATCTATCAAGTCAACAATATGTATTTAATTTGGAAGCTTCCCAACTACCATTCTCTTCTACCGATAGTCTCATCTTCTCATTTCCTTCATTAATTTTTTAGCATGTTTTTTGAATGTAGAGTTTTTTGGAGAATTCTAAGACCTCTATTTATAGAGGCATTTGCAATTGTTTTTGTAAGCAGAAAGGAGAATAGAAAGGCTCTATTTTGTGCAGCAATAGAGACATTTTGGGTTCTTCTCTTATATATATTGTTGTGTGTTGATAGTGCCTTGTTTATTCTTGGTTTCATGAGCATCATTTTATGTACTCTGTTTGCTCTGTTTCCCCTATTTTTTGTGATTATTTCCATTGATGTATAGTTTATTATTACCACACACATTCATTGTTTATAATCCTAGCATTTGGCTTATATTCCTTAGTTGGAAATTTGATAAAGTGTATTATAATCAACATCCTGATATACATTAAATATAGGGGAATAAAAGACTATCATTATAATGTAAAAGGTAGTAGTTTGCATAACATTTAAAAGTTACATACAAATTTACTATTCTTAGAAGTGGAAAATTTAATATGGAATACGCCCGCCTATCATTGCAGTACACATGAAATCTCATCGACTATAAGATTAGTGTATAGTTAAGAGTAGTTGTAAAAATTTGTTATTTACTTATTTATATTAATTAAGACATTTTTTTAGATCACACATATTTTGACACTAAGTTTATCTATTCCTTTATGTGAAAGAGGGTAGCTCCAAATCTATAGTGATAGTTTGGGCAAATAAAAGAATCATCTTTAGGAAGTGGATAAGTTTAGGAACTATTATAAGTGTGAAGCTATACTATACAATCATGTTTTGAAAAAGGAAGTAAATGTGTATTGAGTTCACCTCCCAGTTATATCATTGAGTAGTTTCTTAAGTTTGTTATTTTAGTAAGTGATAATAAGTAGAAGAGTAAATTTGAGAATAATTAATATGGAAAATTAATTTACTTAGATAATAATTCCAAAGGGAAGATTGTTACTTTAGATATCTATTGCATTGGACTTAATTTGAGTAATTAGTCTTGAGGGAAGGAATAATGTTTTGACAAGGTCATAATTAATGCTAATTGGATAATCAGAGGGTTTAGTTAAATGCTTGTAAATTTGATAATTTATCTAAAGATGAATTAGTTGTACTCTTAAATTTCATAGAATTTTACTTAGACTTAATCGGTATCTTTGACCTTGGTAAATGTTAAGAGATATAGTAAGCTTTATTTGTTTTAGAATTAAAGTGAATTATACTCAATTATACCTGATAATTAAATGATTAAATATTGGATCTAGTTTTATAGTAAAAGAAGTTTGTGTATGTAAGTATATTCAAATGTTAGAAAGGAATGTTTTGTTTGATTCAAAATTAAATGGTTATATTAATAATGGAATTAGAAACATTAAATTACTGGAGGATTTCTTCATTAGTGATGTAGTTGGATATATGTGAGTAAAAAGGTAATAGCTCTATTTATTTATTTGGAGTATTTGTAAAGAGGTAAATAGTTCAAATTTATTTATATGTATATATAGATACCTATAGTGGTAGGTTATTGTCTCAATATCTAAAAATTAAAATTGGGCTATTTGTAGTTAGATATTTCAAATGATTTATTTATAATAAGTAGATTAGTAAATGGAAACAATTATTTTGATGAGGTAGGTTGCTTGTTGGTTTATTTGGAGATGTAGGTTTACTTATTAAGTTAAGGGTATTAGCGGTGGCATAAAATGTAAATGATATCCTAAATATTCCTTATGTTTTGTATCTTGAAAGTGTTAGTGAGAGTGCTCCATAACATAATTATGAATTGATTTAATTAGAAAGTGTGTGCATACAATTGCTTTATTAATTTTTTTTAATGATTTTATAAAGATGCAAAAGTAGAATGTAAATTGTTTGTTTAGAATGATCTCTGAGATTGAATACTTTGATCGTGTAATGGAACCAAAGGGTAATTAGTTTATGATGTTATGAATGTGAAAATATATTTATCATGAATATAATGTAATTAAGTGTTTATTATTCCTTATGAATAATAATTGGAAGATATTTGTACATTTTAAAGTGGATTGTTGATGCCTCATTTCAATGTATCTTCCTTTTTGCATTATCTCATTTTGAGGATATTTTATCCATTGAGTCCATGTTGGAATTTATGGGTTTTTACAATGAATTTCTTCACATGATTAAGGTGGATCTTGGATGGTTCCATGTTGGTGCTTCTTCTTCTTGCATAATCTTGAATTAAGAAGATTTATTGGAATTATTTTGAATTTTTTTTTGGTATCCATCTTATTATTTTACCCTTGTTTGTGAGTGTTAGGGAAGGTATTTTGTAGGTTTCCAGAGATAGTGAGAAAGTTGTGTTGTCAAAATTTCATGATCTAACCTTTGTTTTGATTATTTTGGGTGTTACCTTATGTTGTTATGCCTTCATTGTGATCCTTTGGTGAGATGGTTCATGCCTCGCACATGCATTGGTTTTGTGGATTTAATATTTGGTACACCCCTTGTTGTGTGAGATTGGTTTTGGGCTACTAGGGAGAGTGGATCTTCATGGGGACCGACGCACAAAGGGGTAGCCTGGATAACCCATGGTAGAGTTGTTTAATAAGTGAAAACCTATTAAATGAACTAGTGGGTGGGTAGGAACACATTAACTAAAGATAAGTAAGTTGCCTCGTCCACACCGTTGGTGCTTTCATAGACTAAGGGTGGGTTGAGAAGGCCATGGTCATCAAGATCACTACCTCGCCCTTATGAGAGGCTAGTGGTCCTACACGTTTCACCCTATGGGGCTAGTGCCTAGTGAGAGGTAGCCAGGATAACCATAGATGGGGGTCGACACCTATTGAGAGGTAGCCAGGATAACCCATGATAGGGCCGTGCAATGACACTCTCCTATAGTATCCCTTGTTATTTCCTTTGTTCCTCTTTAAGTGGATGTTGTCTCATGTTTATTGTTGCATATATGCTTCATGGAAACTTTATTGATGTTAATGAAAGGTTCCTTTGATATTTATTGTTGGTTGATATTGTGATCTCATTTGAAGGCTTTGGATCCTATTATTGATTGGAACCTCTTATGGTTATTTAATGTTGGTCTAAAATTTTGGTAATTAGTTCTTGTGGAATTTTCATTATTTTTGTCATAGTTAAGAGTTGGAAATGTTATGGGTTGTTATCTTTTGTTGTTGTTATCCTTGTGGTGGAGTCTTGTTACCATTGGTTCACTTGAATTTTCCATTGAGGATCTTTCTTTTCAACTCCTAGAAAGGGGGGTGGGCTTTCAAGTCCATCTAGCCAGGTGGAATGTGCTAAGTATCCCATTGGGTCTCCATCCAAAGATCCAGATGTGCAAGGTTGTTCTTCATGTAGAGGCTCCAGGGATGTACCAAAGTTGGATCTAGAATTAGTGTTGGAACTCATTCTTTTTGGTTGAGTTTTACCATGTTATTGTACTATTTCCATTCATGTTGGGAAGTACCATTGTATTGATGTAATTTTATACCATAACTGTGATATACTTGGTGACTTTGATTAAACATTGTAATCCATATATATGTACACTTGATTATGTTATGTGTTAATTTATGGATATATGCACATTTGTTTCCTTATGCTATATTATGGTTTCACAATGTAATCTTGAGATTCATTAGGTATTATTAAGAAGTGGGTTCATGTTTAGTAATGTTTTCAAGTGTACCCCAAAGGATGTAGTTGATATTGCATTGATATAATTGCATTACATGTATTATATGTTAATGTACATCTTGTGTTATGTTGCACTTTAAAAAAAAAATGTGTTGTAATTTTGTTAGTTCTAATTGTCCTTTGGGGTTCACAAGGTGGGGTGTTGCAAACATATAACCTCCATGGTGTCAATTAACACAAATTTTAGAGCTCAGGTACTATAGAAATTGAATGAAGATGAATTCTACTTGCAAGTTCATGAAGCTCTTCAGGCTAACTCTTAAGAGCCTAAATATGAGGGTTTTCAAATTGAAGCAAATGGACTTTTGAGATATAAGGGTATGATGTATGTACCAAATTCAACGGAACTAAGGAAAATGGTATGAAAGGAAGTACACACAACACCTTACTCAGGTCATCCAAGGGTAACCAAAAAGTTGGATGATGTCAGACCTCTATATTTATGCAAGGGAATGATAAAGGATGCATCTAGATTTTTTGTAGGATGTTTTGAATGTCAGAAGGTTAAGGTGGAGTACTAGTGATAGGGAGGGGTTGGAGGAATCAATCTCAAATTCCTGCTCTAGGTCTTGCTTGCAAGACCTCCTTGGTGTTTTGCTCCACCACCCTAACCTATAGGTCCCGTTGAATGTTTAGGTACCCCTAGTTCTCCTGGCCAACCCCACTACCATCACCATTCAACCAACCAAGACAATCTTGGTGCAACAACTCTAACTCTTCCTTAGCCTTTAATCTGCCCTAAAGACTAAACAATACCTCCAAAGTTGAACTTCGACTTGCAAGGGTGTGGAGGTGTTTTCAAACATTACAATCATCCAATTTTGGTTCTCCATTATCCTTCTTGCTCCATTCCTTGGTCACTTTCATCAAAACCCTCATTTAGGGTTAAAAAGGCTACTAGCCCAAGAGCCCCAATTAGGTCTCCTTCTCCAAGAAAACTAGTTGTCTCTCTCAATTTCTCCAAAGAACCACCAATATTTCTTTGAGGTTCTTGTTTCATATAGACACCTCTCAAGTAATTTCAAGGTCTTCAGTCTTCATTAGTCGTACAAGGCCTCAACTTGAAATTTGCAAATGGCAAAGTTGTAAAACACCCTGTGTTTTTCAACTTTTGCCAAGTTTTAAGAAAACTAAGTAAAAATGAGTTTTTAAATTCATACTCCCTTTCCACTCCTTAATATACTAGTCACTATAGAATAAGACATATTAATAATCCTCTAATTCAATCTAGATGGTCAACATGACCTCATGGTAACTTAAAAAAACAAAATTTCATCCTAGATCCTACTTGCCTAGTGAAACTACCTATTGTTCCTTAGGTGCTCCTGCACCATTCTCCCCCTCTCTTCACAAACACTAAGGATTGTGAGGAGAGATCAGTGCCAAATCAATGCCCTACTTCTTGAACTGGGCTTCATCTACCCATGTAGCCTCGGATTCATGTTTGTTCTTCCATTTGATAAGATGCTCCATGTACACCTTATGCCTTGTAGTTTTCCTGACTCTTGACTCCAAAATCCTTTCTGCTTGTAGCTTGTCTGGAGTAGGTAAGGCTATATTGCTTAAATCCTTGAAGATCTCCCTACTGTTCTGATCTAAGTCATTGACTGATCCCTTATATCTGATCAGATTAGCTACATTGAACACTAGGAAAACCCCTAAATCTATAGGTAGCTCCACCTTGTATGCATTTTTCCCATACTTGGCTAACACCTTGCATGGTCCCACTCTTTGCATCTGTAACTTGGTTGATGTACCCTTCTACAACCTGGATTTGTTGAGGTCAACCATGACATAGTCTCCTACTACAAATTATAAATCTTTTCTTGACAAATCTACCTTATCCTTCAACTTTTGTGTAGCCTCGGTGACTATCTTCTTTACCTACTCATGAATCTCCTTCATGGTATGAGTGAATTCCTCTGCATGTCCACTCCTATGCTCCATAGCTCCAAGACCTTTGAGATCACACACACCTCTTGGGTGCATCCCATACACTATCTCAAAAGGACTCTTCCCTGTGGTCTGATTTACACTATCATTGTATGCATACTCAGCCTGTGAGATAACCATGTCCCATGTTTATCCATACTCCTTGGTTAGGCATCTGAGAAGGTTACCTAACACCCTATTAACCACATCTATTTGTCCATCGGTCTGAGGATGGTAAGCTGATCCAAAAGATAGGTTGGTACCTAATCTAATCCATAGAGTCTTCCAAAAATGACTCATAAACTTCACATCTCTGTCCGACACAATGCTCAAAGGAAATCCATGGATCCTTACAATTTCCTTGAAGAAGAGATGAGCAATGTAACTAGCATCATGTGTGGTTTTGCAAGGAATAAAGTGACTCATTTTGCTGAATCTATCTACCACCACATAGACACTATCAAACCCTATTTTAGTCTTAGGAAGCCCTACAACAAAATCCATACTAACACACTCCCATGGTCTATTGGGAATGGGTAGTGGTTGATACAAACCTGCATTGCTAGCTCCCCCTTTGGCTTTCATACAAAATACACACTGATCCACATACCTCCTGACATCTCTTGGCAACTTGGGCCAATAGTAAAACCTTTGCACTAATTCCATTGTCTTGTTGAAGCCAAAATGACCACTAAGACTACCATTGTGCTTTTCTTGGATAAGATTCTCTCTCATAGAACCTTTTGGCACACATAATTGATTTCCCTTGAATAACAATCCACTTTGCAAAGTATACTCCGAGTATTGACTAGGAAAGTGGTTCTCAAAGTCAGAACATACCTTGTAGGCCTCTGAGAAGTCTTCATCTTCACCATAGAGATCCTTGAACCTCTCTATTCCAATGCTCTTTAACTGTATCTCCTACACTGCCAGCAATCTCCTGCTTAGTGCATCTGCCACCTTGTTCAACTATCCCTTCTTGTACTTGATGGTGAAGGTAAAAGATTGAAGATACTCCATACATTTCAAATGTCTATTGCTCAATTTCTCTTGAGTTTTGATGTAGCTAAGTGCTTGATTGTCAGTAAACACCACAAACTCTTTGGGTAGGAGATAATGCCTCCACTTCCTAAGTGATTGTACTAAAGCATATAACTCCAAGTCATAGAGTACTTATGTTTAGCTTCATTGAGCTTTTCACTAAAGAAAGATATAGGCCTACCTTCTTGGCTTAGTACTCCTCCTACTGCAACTCCACTAGCATCACATTCCACAGTAAAAAACTTGTCAAAACTAGGTAATAATAGAATAGGTTGAGTTGCCACTTCTTGTTTCAATTTCTCAAAACCTTTCTCAGCTTCTTAGGTCCACTTAAACTTAGTTTTTAAGCCACCATTGATTGTATCTAGGACTAGTGCACATATGCCACTAAAGTTCCTTATGAATTTTCTATTAAATTGAGCCAACCCATGAAAACTTTTTACCTCTGTCCTTGTGGTTGGTTTAGGCTAGTTTAGGATGGCATCCACCTTGCTTGGATCCATCTTCAATGATCCTTGGGATACTTAAAACCCCAAATACACAACCTCCTATTTGAAGAACTCACATTTCTCTAGATTTATGGCTAACTTCTCTTCTTGCAATCTCCTAAGAACCATCCCCACATGCTTTAGGTGTTCTTCTATTGTCTTACTAAAGATGAGTATATCATCAAGATATACCACCACAAATATCCCTGTAAAGTCCTTGAGCACCTCATTCATGAGCCTCATGAATGTACTAGGGGCATTTGAGAGGCCAAATTGCATAACTCTCCACTCATACAACCCATAATTTGTCTTAAAGGCTATTTTCCACTCATCCCCATCCTTGATTCTGATATGATGGTATCCACTCTTGAGATCCAACTTGGTAAAATACTGAGCTCCTCCAAGAAAATCCATTAAATCTTCAATCCTAGTGATATGGAACCTATATCTTATTGTAATTTTGTTTATAGCTCTAGAATCAATGCAAAGTCTCCACTTACCACCTTTCTTGGTTGCTAAGACCACTGGTACTGCACATGGGCTGATGCTCTTCCTAATCAAGCCTTGATCCAATAACTCATGCACTTGTCTAGCTACCTCTAGGTTTTGATCTAGTGTAAGCTTATAATCTGCTTTGTTTGGTAAAGAAGCTCCTAGTATGAAGTCAATTTGAAGACTAATGGCTCTTTGTGGAGGTAAGGTTGTTGGTGTCTAATCACTAACTTCTCCTTGTACTTCTCAAGTAACATTTGGACTGCTTCTGGTATGACTATTTTCTCAGTCTTATCTTCCTCTTTGGATTGCATTATGACTACATATCCTTCACCTCCTTGATGTAGATTGTTAAGGAACTCTTTGCCGCTATTCAACAAGACACTAGGGGTCTTTGACTATCCTTCTTACTCTTCTGATAGTGACTGCAACTTAAGTGTCTTCCCATCCTTCTTGAAAGAAATGGTGTTCTCTTTTTCATCATAGATGGCACCTCTGTCATACTGCCATGGTCTACCCAATAGAAGATGGCATGCATCCATGGGTAAAACATCACAAACCAACTTGTCTTTGTATCCTCCAATGGAGAACTCCACCGTTGTCTGCTCATTGACAAGAACACTCTATCCTTTGTTCAACCATGTCACCTTGTAGGGATTGGTATGGGGTACTTTCTCTAATTTCAGCTTCTTTACTACCTCCTTAGAGATGATGTTATCAGTTGAACCTGAATCCACAATGACCTTGCATACTTTTCCAAGTATTTTGCATCTCACTCTAAATAAGGCTCTTCTTTTCCTTGGCTCTTCCTTGACTGGTTGTCTAATCAAAACTCTACTAAACATCATATTCTCCCCCACTTTTGATTCAATGTGACTAACCTCTGGTGATTTGACACTCATAGTGTCTTCTTGAGCATATGCCACTCTCTTCTCAGTATTTGATGAAGATGCTTTCTCCAGGAACCTATAAGTTGGGTGACCTACTTGACCACAGTTATAGCATTTCATAGTGGAAAAGTATGAGCTACTTCTTCCTGCTCCTCTTCCCCTATTTGACCCTCCTTGGGGTCCTCTACCTCTTCCATAGCCTCCTCTAGAAGTTGTTTCACTTCCATGCTCAGTAAGTTTTGATTCTCCCTAATTTCTTTGCTCAGTCCCTCTACCTTGGTATCCACCTCTATGTCCTCTCTGATCTCTGCCTTTTCCTTTGCCCTTGGAAGCCTGTTCTTGTTTCCTATTACTCCTCTCTTCAATCTTAATAGCTAATTGGTAACATTGGTGTACTATTTTAGGACTTAGAAGAGTCATCTCCTCTTGAATGTTCCACTTCAAACCATTAAGGTATCTAGCCACCTTAAGACTTTCATCCTCTGTCACATTAGACCTCATACAAAGTTTTTGAAACTCCTCAGTATAAGTGTTCACATCTTGATCTCTATTCCTCAAGCTTTGTCTTTTCTTATGTAACTAAATCTCATAATCATCTGGCATGTATGCTTCTCTTACTTTGGCAACCATTCCCTTCCAATTAGAGATAGGTTTCTTTCCTTTTTTTTCCCTCTATGTCTGAATGAAATTCCACCATGTCAAGGAAGAACCTCTTAATCTTGATTTTTCTACCTTTACTTTCTATGCTTCAGTGACTCCATCACACTCAAAATGGTTTTCCATTCCCTCTATCCAATCAATAACTAAATCAGCTTCCATTTTTCCACTAAATAGTGGTATGCCTTCAAGTGCTTTTCCACTCAAAGCCTTCAATGCCTTCAAGAAAGGTTCTTCCTTCAAAATAGGGTCAGGTTCAGGGATCTTGTCTTCCTCTACAACCTCTTCTTTCTTTCATACCCTTCCTTCAAATTGCACATCATTCAATGCTTGCTCCAGTTGGTCTATTCTTTCCTTCAATAGCCTATTATCTTCCTCTTGTTCTTCGACCTTCTTGGCCAACTCTACATTTGTCACCACGTCTGATGAACCACTAGAATCAATCTCTGACATATATTATTCTATCCCAAATCTTTTGCTCGAGCGCGCTCTGATACCAATCTGATAGGGAGGGGTTGGAGGAATCAATCTCAAATTCCTGCTCTAGGTCTTGCTTGCAAGACCTCCTTGGTGTTTTGCTCCACCACCCTAACCTATAGGTCCCTTTGCATGTTTAGGTACCCCTGGTTCTCTTGGCCAACCCCACTACCATCACCATTCAACCAACCAAGACAATCTTGGTGCAACAACTCTAACTCTTCCTTAGCCTTTAATCTGCCCTAAAGACTAAACAATACCTCCAAAGTTGAACTTTGACTTGCAGGGGTGCGGAGGTGTTTTCAAACATTTCAATCATCCAATTTTGGTTCTTGACTATCCTTCTTTCTCCATTGCTTGGACGCTTTCATTAAAACCCTCATTTAGGGTTAAAAAGGCTACTAGCCCAAGAGCCCCAATTAGGTCTCCTTCTCTGAGAAAACTAGTTGTCTCTCTCAATTTCTCCAAAGAACCACCAATCTTTCTTTGAGGTTCTTGTTTCATATGGACACCTCTCAGGGATTTTCAAGGTCTTGAGTCTTCATCAACCGTACAAGGCCTGAACTTGAAATTTGCCAAAATTTAGGGTTTTCAAGCCTTTTCTAGTTGTTTCCAATCTTCTAAGTCTTTCTCCAACCTAAAATGTAAATGGAGCTTCCTCCTAGTTACCTGAGCTAGGTAAGACTTCCACCTAACTTCTCAAACAAGAAAACCAACGAGATTCATGTTAATGTTATGGCAGCTTCGGGTTCATCCTTCCAGCCACGAGTGAAGACATAAATTAATATATCCTATCAGCTATTTATTTATATGTGATATTTAATGTGAAGGGGCACTTCACTTGGCAACAATGTAATTTCTAAAAGGGTTGAACTTCCTTGTAATTTTCATATTTTAATTGTAATTATATTTCTCTATTTTGGCCAACCTTGTACATGAAGAGGTGTGACCTCTCTCTCATTGTGTATTTATACAAGGTCATTTCCATCCTTTCAATCATCAAGCAAGTTCAATTCTCTCCTTCATTCAAGTGCGAATTTTCTCCAAGAGAAAATTGCGAATTTCTCTAAGTGCAGATTTAGGGTTCAAGGAAGGGAAGATTATTATCTATTTTGCATCTTGTGTAGGTGTTGAATATTGGCCTTGTGATTGGCCTCATTGTAAAGAGAATTGTTGCCACTATTTATATATATAAGAGAGATCTCTTTTGCTAGGTTTCTCTCCCTCAAGAGGAGGGTTTTCCAAAGGTATCTGCTATGTTATTGTGTCTGATTTGAATTAATTTTCAGTGCATTAAATCTGATCATTAAAATTTAACATGGTATCAGAGCGGGTGTGAGAATATCATGATTAGATTTACAGCGATAATCTTTTCTCTTCATCTTAATTATTTGTCTATCTCTACATCAATCAAGATGGTGAACAGATTAAAGATCGAAGATAGACTTGAGGTAGCGTCAAAATACACTTCATGGAGGTTTAGAATCATGCTCACATTGGAGGAGAATGATTTGGAAAAGTTTGTGGAGACCAAAGTTCTTGAACCTAAAGAGGAAGAAGAGAAGAAGAAAGACATCAAGGCGAAGAAGTTGTTGGTTGATTCCGTCAAGGATCACATTATTCCAATTGTCTCCAAGTTGAAGACTGCAAGGGATATGTTCAAGACATTGGAGGAAATGTACGAAATCAACAACACTAGCTAGGCACTTGCCTTGAAGAAACAACTTCATAATGTTAAGATGGAAAAAGGAGAATTTGTCATCACCTACTTCATGAAGATTTCCAAATTGAGAGATCAACTCTCTACCATTGGTCATATTGTTGATGACAAGGATTTGACCATGTTGGCTCTAAATGGTCTTCCTTCATCTTGGGAGTCTTACATTCAAGGAATTAGTGCGAGATCAAAACTTCCCAAGTTTGATCGTTAGAGGGCGGACTATATTCAAGAAGAGTCTAGGTTGGCTACAAGAGGTATTGGTCAAAGCTCTACAAATGAAGACTTTCATGTTCTTTCTGCTCAATCATCAGAGAAGAAAGGAAAAAGAGGAAAGAAAGGATACTTCAAGAGGAATAGAGATAAAGGGTCAGATGGTGCTCCCACATTCAAGAAGAAGTGGTGCCTCTCCCAAGTCCAATGCTTTCGTTGTGACAATTTTGGTCACTATGCAAAGGATTTCCCAACCAGGCCCAATTAGCATGCTTCATTTGCAGATATGAATAAGTTCTCTCCTTAGAAGGATTCTAGGGAATTTCTATTCTAAGTCATGGGCCTATGTTCAAGCCATGAAAGTTGTGTGTTGTTTTGTGCTCAAGAGCAACGTATCTTGCATCCATTAGAATATTTAAAGAGATAAGTATTCTTTGTTTGTTAAGTTATATCTTTTTTTTGGATCTTGTAATTAGTAAAGAGAGATAGTGGTTTCTCTTGAATTGTGTTCACTAGTGTAAAATCCTTTGAAGACTTCATTTATTGCTAGTCTTTTCATGTTGGTTGTGAAGATTTCTGAGTGTGACTCTAAAATAAAAAGAGAATTGAAAGTTTGATGGTGATTGGTCACATCAATATCATTCTCTAATGCATGATCTGTGATAGAGTCTTGAACTCTTGGAGAGAGTTGGTTCTACATGCTAACTGCATAATACATTCAAGAAATATGTAGTTGTGCAGATTATTTTTTGGTGTGCTGAGTTTGGCACTCTCGAGAGGAGTAAAAGATGGAAGAAAGAGTTATATCAAAATTATATAAAGATAAGTTTCTTGAGCCCTTCATTCTCATCTTTAAATATATTTCTCTTTAGGCTGATTTATTTATTCATGTTTTATTATTATTCATAAATTCTTATGTGTTCATGCTATAACCTGAGATAGTAAACCTTGTATGATTCTAGTCTTGATATTTCTTTGGATAGTTATAAACTATTAGTAATCTCTCTCTAAAATGCTTTGTGAACAGCTAGAAGCAGGAAGGTGATGAGAGATTGCTTAGCGATAAAAAGCTTGTGGCATCTTATGAGGAAGTCATTCCGACCAAAGAAATGATCAAGCGTGAAATCACAACTTGCAGTCATGGGACTGAGTTGATGGCTAGAGGGAGTTCACTTCCAGAAGTCTTCTTTGCAATCTTTGAAGCAAGGATCAAGAGGGAGTTTTGTAACTCACTAAGAAGAAGTGAAGATTACTGTATTGCAAGGCTAGGTGCTAAATCCTTAGAGGATCCCTTCAATAGCTGAGATCAAAATTGCTCAAAGACTATCATTTGGATTTGATATTGGTAGCTCTGGAAACCTATTCAAAATGGAGTGATGTGCTATGAGGTCGAGGAGGTCTACCTTGAACTCTCTACAGTACTAGAGGTGTGCACTAGAAAACATTTATCTAAGGCAAGCATTGCAGGAAATCTTGTACAATGAGGTCAAAAGGTTGATGCAAGTACTTAAAAATTCAAAGGGAGCCTGCTGAACTTGAAGAAGATGGTAATCTCATTGCAGCAAAGCATATCTTGAGATAATTGTATGGTTGGTTATAGATTGAGATATTCTTCAGATTGGATCTACTATGATATCCTTGTGCAACAGGAATCAATCATCTGTAGCATTGAGTACAACCGAAGCAGAGTATATTGCAACTTGTATGGCAGCTTGGGAAGCAGTGTGGCTTCCTAAGCTCCTTGCAGGATTATTTGGGAAATCAATGGAGCCCACTATCATTCATTGTGATAATCAGAGTTATGTGAAGCTATCTATCAATCTTGTGTTCCATGATAGAACCAAGCATGTTGAGATCAAGTACCACTACATGAGAGACATGTTACTGTGGAAGGTTGTATAGTTGAGGTACATCAGCACTGATGAGCAGACGACAAATATTCTCACCAAGCCTCTTGCCAAGATAAAGTTTGTGTACTTTCAAGATAAGCTTGGTATGGTGGAGAATCCAACCTTTACTGAGAAAGAGTCTTAGTATCAGTGAGCCTGTTTAATGAGTTTTTCTTTGTGAGAGAAGTTCGAGGTGAAATCCCTTGTTAATGCATTTTCCTTTGAGACGGAGGAATTTGAGGTTGTAAGCCCTTGTTAATGCATTTTCCTCTAAGACAGAGGAATTTGAGGTGCAAGCCCTTATTAATGCATTTCTATTTGAGATTTGAGGTGGAAGCCCTTGTTTCCACCCTCTGAGTTGAGTCATGGTGGATGTCATGTGTGTGACTCCATGACGTATGTTGTACTTGTGTTTCACCCTTTGAGAGAGTCATGGTGAAAGTCACATTGAGGTGACAACATCACACAAATGGTGAACACTTGTACTTGCCATAGTATGGTTGTAGCCATTATGGTTGATATCGTGTTGAGGCGATATCTAATATCATGATGAGGTGATATTCTTCTTTTCACATTCGGTTGTAGCCAATGTGGTAGACATCACATTGAGGTGATATGTCTTGTGTAGCTAGAAGTTCTCTCCCTAGCTAAGAGGGGGTGTTAATGTTATGGCAGCTTCAGGCTCATCCTTCCAGCCATGAGTGAAGACATAAATTAATATATCCTATTAGCTATTTATTTATATGTGATATTTAATGTGAAGGGGCACTTCACTTGGTAACAATGTAATTTCTAAAAGGGTCGACCTTCCTTGTAATTCTCATATTTTAATTGTAATTATATTTCTCTATTTTGGCCAACCTTGTACATGAAGAGGTGCAACCTCTCTCTCATTGTGTATTTATACAAGGTCATTTCCATCCTTTCAATCATCAAGCAAGTTCAATTCTCTCCTTCATTCAAGTGCGAATTTTCTCCAAGAGCAAATTGCGAATTTCTCTAAGTGCAGATTTAGGGTTCAAGGAAGGGCAGATTATTATCTATTTTGCATCTTGTGTAGGTGTTGAATATTGTCCTTGTGATTGGCCTCATTGTAAAGATAATTGTTGCCACTATTTATATATATAAGAGAGATCTTTGTTGCTGGGTTTTTCTCCCTCAAGAGGAGGGTTTTCCTAGGGTATCTATTGTGTTATTGTGTCACATTTGAATTAATTTTCTGTGCATTAAATCTGATCATTAAAATTTAACAATTCAAACACCCCTACAAGTTTTGAGCTCTACACTCCTGGTCTTCCCTAGTCAGACTCTTCTTGGCTCGCCTAGGGCAAGACTTTTCCAACAATTCCTGCACTCACACAAACCCTAAAACCTACCATATGTACACACATGGAGTCTAGACACTATTACCAAAGGGCCATATGATTTGTATGGTGGAAAAGTGGTCTAGTATTCCATTCTTTCTAGACTATCTGGTTTAGACCAGCAACAGGGTTAAAGCAAAACTATTTACAAACAGTGATTAGAAATGAACAAAATAACTAAATAATGGCACACAAAACTAGAAGACTAACAACAATACATCCTCCATACAAAAAAATAATAAATTCAATCCATTAGATCTCTTCTTGAAGCAAAAATTAGAAAAATGACTCACAAAAACTATCTTTTCTTCAATTTCACAAAGTCACACTACAATGCCAATGCTTCTAACCCTCCATTCAAGTCTAGGAATGTCTTAAATAGATTTTAAAAATAGTTAGACTCCTTTGGTCGGTCATGTAAGACATCAATTGGAAAAGTTGTAAAATTCCCTGTGTTTTTCAACTTTTGCCAAGTTTTAAGAAAACTAAGTAAAAATGAGTTTTTAAATTCATACTCCCTTTCCACTCCTTAATCTACTAATCACTACATAATAATACATATTCATAAACCTCTAATTCAATCTAGATGGTCAACATGACCTCATGGTAACTTAAAAAATGCGAAATTTCATCCTAGATCCTACTTGCCTAGTGAAACTACCTATTGTTCCTTAGGTGCTCCTACACCAACTAGCACCTAACAAGATTGTTACAACCTCACAATGTACCAAAATGGAAATGGAAAATCATTAGTATGGATTTTTTATAGGGATTATCGATAATGAGAAGTAGGCAGAATGTAATACTAGTAGAAGTGGATAGACTCACTAAAGTAGCACATTTCATACCTGAAAATCTGATAGATGGGGATTTTGTGATTGCTCAAAAGTTTGTACAAGAAATTTTGTGACTTCATGGAGTTTCAGAAAAGATTATTTTTGATAGGGATACCAATATGATATCTAGTTTTTGGAAAACTCTATTTTCTACCTTGGGAACTCAGTTAAATATTAGTATAGCTTAACATCCTGAAACAGATGTGAAAATGGAGAGAGTAAATCAGATCTTGGAAGACCTACTAAGAATGTACTGCATGGACCAACAATATAAATGGCAAGAATATTTAACATTGGTAGAATTCTCTTATAACAATTCATATCAATCAACTATCAAAATTGCACCCTTTGAAGCACTATATGGCAGGAAGTGCAGAACACCTATTAGTTGGAATAAAATGGAGGACACGATCATTCTAGGACCCGAAATGCTTCAGGAAATGGAATAATGGGTTAATTTAATTAGACAGAGGTTGAAGGAAGCTAATGATTGGTAGAAGAGCTACATTGATGCAAAATTAACCCCCAAATAGTTTGTGGTTGGAGAGAAAGTTCTCTTGCGGGTGAAACCTCAAAATAGCTCTATCAAATTTGGAAAAAACCTCTAAACTAGCCCCAAGATATGTAGGAGCTTTTGAGGTCCTGGAAGTTATCAATCCAGTAGCATACAAAATTTCTCTACCTCTAGCTCTCACCAGATTGCACAATGTATTTCATGTCTTCTATCTTAAGAAGTACTATGCAAAATTTGACCATATGATTGACTAGAATTCCTTGTAGGTACAAGATCCTAGGGTGATCACAATAGAGCAACTCAAAGTGCTTGAGCTACTTAATTTGTGCTTATGTAACCATGAGGTGGTACAATGCAAGGTCCAATAAGACCAGTATTCAAAGGAAAATGCTACATGGGAGGATTATGATGAAATCCTTTAGAAGTTTCCTTATCTGTTTATGAATAATTAAGAACTCTATATATCTATTTATGATTTTAGACCTGACCTTTTAAATAAACAATCATTGAGGATGATGATTATTAAGGGGAGAAGTATGTTACATCCATTTTGTATTGATAAATATTATGGAAATGTAATTATGGTCGTTATGTTCATTGCGATTAACTACCTTTCATGAGAATGTGAAATTGGGAAAGAATTTTTAATTTATTGGTTATAACTATAATTATGGATGATTTCCTTATATATGTTCATAACTTGAATGTGTCGAATAGTTTTTATTTTATAAATGATATCGATAATGATCTAACCCTAATTCTTTGTCAAGTGGTTGTAGGATTTCCAACACCTCGAGGGAAAGGGAAATATCATTAAGGAGAGGTCATAGTTTATAAAGGATAAAATTATCATCAATCCATGAGTCGATGTAAGATGGCTACATTTAAGACGTAACCTTGGACATATCTTATTTAATTTAATAATTTTAAAGAAATTCAATGTTAATTGATTACCAACATTCTCCTTTTGAAGTCATGTAATTAACTCCTAGAGGGCACATTAAGAGATAGTAAATGAATTATATAAAATATTAAAGTTGATAATAATAATAATAATAATAACCTTAAGTCCATCGATAAAATATAAAATTTGTTAGAATAGTAATTGGAGCCATCGATGGGAATGGAAGGTGGTAACCTGCTCCCCCACCAACCTTCCATCATGCTTCCTGGATGAAATTTCCAAGAGGGTAGTCATGTAATCGCATGCTCTTGGAATCTTGACTCACAGGTTTCAAGGATGATTTTCCTTATTACCGCAGGCTCACTCTCTTTCCACTCTTCTTCATTTGCTTTTGCTTTGGGGAAATCTTCTCTTTCTTTGGGCATTCATTTGAGACTCATTCCATAATCATTTTGATTGGCATTATGCATCATCGTGGCTTCACTCATTACTCTCTCTGTATATCTTTGGCATTGATTGTTAATAGCTTACATTCTCCTCCTCATTGGCATAGGCTTTCACATCCATTGTTCTAGAATTCTTCTTTGGATTCTAGAGCCGAACATCATTTTTCTTGTCTCCTCATTCTGTTTTCTAGGATCACAAAAGCATTTTGTAGGAATGTGAAGATCTCTATCACAACATTCATCTAGATGGAAAATTAAATCATTATCCTATAGCTGATAGAAATATCATTGGAGGAAGATGTCAAGAGTATAGTTGAGTTCATACGACATGCTAGGAATGTGATGAGTATCATTTAATTTGTTATATCTTTTGCATTTCAAGTCTTTACATCAATCTTGAATTCATTAAGCATTGTTAGCAATTCAGTGAAATCGATGTCTTGAATGAAGTAATATGTCATTGAATCCATGCAAAATTTTCTAAGTCATGTCCATCAAAATATTTTGTCCTTAAAAGTTAGGAATTGTCATGCTTTTTGGCTTGCACTCGTATTTATGCTTCTTAATTATATTTGTACCTGACTTTTTATATGATCATACATTCAAAATGTGCTATGAACTATTCTAACTATGTTTAAGATGAAGTTTTCATCATGCTCTATTTTTATTTTGAACCTAGTCCGATCATTTAGCTTTATGATGTCTTCAATTAAATGGAATTTTTACAAACTATATATGAATATTTTCATTACTATCATTCTCTTCTTTTGTAAGAATGAATAGAATATATTACCTCTGTTGAAAAGGCACATAATTTAGTTTCGAGTTCTAAGACCTCATTCTCTCATTTGAAGGTCAGAAAATCAGTTCCTACTCCTGAATGTGAAAGAAAGAATTGAGTTAAGCCTCTGATACTACAATATTTTGGATTAATAATTTAATGTCAAGCAAGGGTGAGAGTAATGACAGCATAGGTTACATGCTCTTTATTGATAAAATCCTTAGCCAAGGTTATGATGTTTTTCATCGATCAAGAACTAGATATACCCCTGGTCAGAATGGTCTTTCTAGTTAGGAGTAACCTATAGTGAAGGATCGACCAAGTAGTATAGGTTCTTGACACCAAGCTCAGATGGCATGATGGTATTTATGTGATACTTTGTTGACTTCCCTTGTGAAGGGTTAGGTTTCTTTAGTTGAAGAAACATGGGAGACCAGTAGGTCTTTGGTTGGGTGGAAAAGCCCTTGATGATATTTATTTTTCCCTTGAAGACAAGTCTTGCTCAAGCATTCCAGCAAGAAGCTTTCAAACTATACTTTCTTGTATCTCTTTCTCTCTCTCTTAATTTCAATTATATTTACTTTAACATGTTTATTTCATAGCTATAATAAATTCTCTTTCCTTTTCGAAAGTAATGGAAAAGTTAGTTATTAACCAACTGTGGTTTTCTGTTACATAGACTGTTAATTTTTTCTTTTTAGCTAAAATTGAAAATATAGAAGTTAGTTGATGAATTTTTTATATAGTTATTGATCAGATAGTTTATCTTTTTAGTTCATTATTGTAAAAGAAACTCTAGTACAAAAACTAATTATATTTCAACTGAATCTAGTAGTTAGTTACCATTCTTAAACTATAAATTAGATAGAGTGTTATATGAAGGGTGGTGATGGCTCCATATCTGAATACTATAGGTTGATCTGCATCAATGTTGGCTAGAGTAATGACAGGTTTGATCACAACAATGTGCCCCCAAGCCCAAATATGCAACAAAGTCACACTGGCTAATAGACATGAACCTAGTGCATATTAGAATGACAAGGCCCCAAGCATAGAGTCATTGTATGCACCATACCCTCCCAAGCTAGTCCCCAACCAAATATGAAGCCTCTGCCTCATCTATCAGGCACAAGAACTCTAGAAATCAAGGCTCTACTAACCAAATTCAAGTCAAGAACCTATCCTATGTATTGTCGTAGGTCAATCTAGCGGCTATCTACCCAAATGGTATCTATACCTACAATGTCATAGATAACATCCATCCTAGTGTCGGTATCATAGATGATTCGCTCCCCATGTATCGACACCTATGAAATGCGTCACATGTCCTCCAATGTGATTGTGGCCTCAATAGTGGGAATATAGAATGAAAAGGTCTCATTGTGCCAACACTCCACCAATACAGTCATCATAGCTAAAAGTGTATAAATCTCAGGCATATGTGGTACAAATCCCAGGTTGATTATGCCAGAAAAGAAGTTATCATCATCCCCAAAATGGAAAATGCAAGATAGAATATTAGGTATGCGCTCTTGAGACATTAGCAGATGAATGGTCTCCTACACACATGAAGCGAACAACATTAAAATTGCTAAAAAATGATAAAAATTTTAGTCTAAAACCATAAATTTGTAATTGTGTGTTTATTCTACAATTGTACTAGTATGTCATTTTGCAATTGCAATGCATTTTGACAATTGTGTCACTATGTACAATTGTGTTGTAGCATTCAATTACACCACTAGAGAAAAATCACTTATTGCAATCTTATTCTACAAGTGTGTTGCTTTGCTGCAGTTTTGTCACTAAAGCAAAATACCCTATTGTACTGCAATTTTACAATTACGCGGCTATCCTACAACTACATTTGTATACTTAAATTGACAATAGCATTGTGTTTTTTCAAATGCATTGTAGCAACATAGTTACATTATTGACCATGACAAAGGAGTCGCAATATTGCGATACAATTGTATGGCCTAATTAAACTCAAAATTAATGTGTGAAAAATATAGAAACAAAAAAAGTTTTGAAGTGCATATTGGGGGTCCTACGTTGACAAATTGATGGAACTCTCAAACTTTATCAATGAGGTGTTGGGGAAGCACATGATTAGCCATTGTTTCAAGGTGTCAGAGAAAATCTCAAGAAATTTTTAAAGCCAAGTGTACAATGAATTGAAAATGACCCCTAACCTCCTATTTAAGCCTAAAAGTTAAGGTTTTTGACCTAATTAGAGGGTGGGAATGGGTTTTTTAATAATTTTAATCAATTTTTGAGATTAGCATCCCATTTTGAGCATTTTTTTAGTGTTCTAAGCTTATTTTTGTGTCTTTTTTGAAGTTGAACCTAACTAATGTTTCACTTGATCTCTTGAGGGGGTAGTATACCAGCATAATTTCTTTCACTGGGGAACAAAAGGGTATTGGGCATCCAAAAAATCATGAATTTTTAAATTTTTGATCTAAGCAACAACATTGATTTGGAAAGTGTTAGTCTTTGAACCAATGTAAGAGGTACCTCGCTTCAAAGAGGGGAAAAATGTAAACACTTAAAATCATCTTGATCGATATTGCACATCTAAATTTGATTATTAACACCATTTTCAATCTAATTCACCTCTTTTTTCTATTTAATTAAATAATCTTAATTTTTTAATTAAATTCACCATTTTATTCTATTAATCAAATAATTAATTTTATTAGGTTTTGATTTGAAGGGACTTGAAACCCTTTACAACTGTAGATACAAAATGTTGCTCTAAAGATGTAACAATAAACTATCAGCAACAACCATCAACAAAAAAGTAGCTAAATAACATGAAACAAATTGAAACCTAGTAACTATGAAACTAACAAAGAAAAACACAAAGTTGGACACTAATTCATGTTTCTTAAGGTGTTGGCCACCTCAAGTTCCTGGTTCCTATGGAGAATAATCATGTCGAACAGTTCTTTTTTCTTGTCCTCAAATGTCTTCCTCAAGTTACCCATTCCTCAAGAAACAATGCCTTTAACATCATCCTTTCCAACTTTTTTCCCTTTTCTTTTTGTCACCTAATCCTTTTCCATCCACTCAAAAAGATACAACTAGTCTACAACTAGTCTTCTCTTAGCTCACTGATCTTGCGAAACAGGACCTCCAAAGAATCGGTGTTATTCTTAAAAGAAATATGGTAGGCATGCAACAGTTTCTTGATTTTTGTGTTGGTATCCAAAACCTTGGCCTCTAAATTAGCTAGGCGATGTTCAAATAAGGACTTGAAATCAAAGAAAAAACACTCAAGATCAACAATTCTATCAATTAGAATATCTGAGGTAGTGCCCTTTGGAATATTCAACACATTCTCTTTCAATCCCCTAATTTTGATGTTAAGCCTATTGAATTCCTGTAGAGTCCACTTTGCTAATTTGAAAGTACTAGTGGACCCCACCCTCACCATGTCAAGGAGTTATAACATTGAGGTGGAGTCATCATTAAGGTAGGATAATTCCTCTAATAGGGGGTTAACCTTAAGAGGTTTTGGCTTCCCAGGCTTATGATTAACACCTTCCTCCTCTTGCATAGGTTTCTCACCAACAGGTTCCACACTTGGTGTGTTTCAAACATAGGAGTCATTAATTTCAACCATCTTCTCCTCTAGAGCCTTCTCCTTGCAATGCTCTATGGTGTCCTTTAAAAAATCTTTTGTGGCCTGGTTCCTCATCTTGGCAATACACTTAGAAGTCCTTTTGGGCTTCTCCTTGGTCTCCATGATCATATAACATTCTCCTATAAACCCTCCTCCTTACCTTTTACCTCAACATCAACCTATCTAATAACCACAACATTGTCCTTGGACCTGGAATCCCCAAAACCCACCTTTGTATCATTGCCAGCATACTGGGACTCTGACTCTTAAATAATACGCCTCTTGGTTTCCCATTTTATTTTAGGATTTCCCTTCTTTCTCTTCTTAGAAGAGGAAACCACAAGGGAGTGAGACCCATCCTCACCCTCCTCATTTCACTCCTACTCCTTAGCCATGCTGGTATCTGAACTAGATGAGCTAGATTCATCACTTAAATTATTTTCCTCACCCTTAATTGATGTGGCAAGAATGAAATCTTTCACATGCTCCATAGTTAACAAGATGAGTCCCTCATGGAGGACCAATGCCCTCCTATTTTTTAAATGCACATACAGAGAGACCTCCATCGAGGACAAGAGAAAGAAAGGAAATGAAATAAACAACCCATGCCTAAAATGATTTAAAAGAGTAAAATGTTGGCCTAGGATTGTAGTAAACCTACCTTCTAGGGTCACATACCACATGATAATTTTTGTAATATCCACCCAAATTTTCTTGAGAAATGTTCGTTCATAGCCCCAAGACGGCATGTTGATCAAGTCTTTTCTATTCATCATCCTTAAAGAATTGAGCCATTGCCTCCTCATTGCTCTTCTTATCTTTGAAGAATTTTATTAGGTTAATTCATCCTCTTTCATAATATTTTTTTCATCTTGTTTAATTAAATAATGTGAAATATTTAATTAAATTCCCTAGGTCCTCTCATTTGATTAAACAATCTTAATTGTTTAATTAAATGTCATTAATTCCCTTTTTTAATTAAATGAGCAATTTTTTTAATTAAATCCCTTAATTCATACATCATGCACAATTTAATAATATTTTAATAATTTAATTAAATAATTTCGCTCATCCCTCCAATTTCTCCCACTTGCAAAGAAATATTCCCATGGAATATTCCTCCATTTCAATTCCCTCCTAAATAGAAATATCTTGCACATTCCTCATAAATTTTAGGATTTTTGTTTCTTCAAATCAATTTGAGCCATTGATTAAATTTATCAATCCTTGTCAGCTCTCAATCTCCTCCTTTGATTAAATTCTTGATCCATGCCAATTTCTCTCCTCAATTTGCATCCATTGATTAAGCAAATTGATCTTGGCCATTGATTCACTCATTTTTCCTATAAATAGCCTCCATTTCTTGAGAAAAAGGATCCACATTCCTTGATAGCATCTACATTACAATGAATTTTAGAGAATTTTTTATGAGTAATTTCATCATTTAGCATCCATTTTTAGCTAGTCTTGCATCCATTTTCATCAATTTCCATCAATTGTATCCATCATCAAGCTTGTTTCAACCAAGGGATTGGGAAACGGTTGAAATTCCACATCAATTTAGTGCTAATCCCCCAATGGGATGAGGTTTGATGTATTAGTTTGGGTTTCCTTTAATTATTTCAATTATCTTTGATTTTGTATAGCTTCATAACTTAATATTTCAAGAATTCCATTAGGAGAATGACTTTATTAGTTAAATTATTGTTTTAATTATAATTTAATCATGTTTGGCTTAGATCATGATCATGTTCACAATGAGTTATCATGAAATTACTTAGCAATTCTAAAATGAGTCTATTAATGAAATGCTTTCATTAATCATTGGTTATGCGTACTAGGCATCCAAATGATGTAATTGTATTTTCATAGATGAATTTTCTTATTGCTTTTGGTATACAGTCCTTTTTCTATTATGCTTTTTCCTATCTAGTTAAGTATTCTACCTCAACGATGATGAATCTAGTTTTAGATGTTGTTGTTGGTGGGTTAATGGGTCCTATGAAATCTATGGCCTATTTTTCAAATGGTACTTTAGCTAGAACTAGGTGTAGAGGAATCTCATCTCTTGCCATAGGTTGACCTAATCTCTAACAAATATCACATTTTTTAACATCTTTTTGTAAAGTCCTAGCCACCATAAGCCTACTAGTTTTACCTTTTTACAAGTCCAACATCTTCAAAGATCTTCTTGTTCATGCTCATAAACCACTAGGTGGGTATTATCATCTCTTCCCACTTTGTATAGTTCTCCTACTATGAGTGTGAAGGGAAGGACCTTCCACAAGAGTTTTTTTTTTTTTTTTTTGGTGTCATATTAGGGGATATTGGCCTTTAGAGGGTAATGTTTCTACATCATATAATTCTTGAGGTTCCATAATTATCCTAAATAAGGTTGCACCAAGAAATTCTTCAGTGTGCTCATTAGGTTCTTCTCTTGTATCAATGTGGGAGAGACATTTTGACCATTGATTGTTCCTTCCTAGATTTACCATGATATTAAAATTGAACTCTTGAAATAACAATAACCATTTACATGTTTTTCATTGTATGGATGGCTTGTTAAGTAAATGTGTTAGTGGTTCATGGTCAGTAAAGAAAGTAAATGGTGTGGACAATAGATAATGCTAGAATTTTCAAAGAGAATACACCATTACATGAACCTCTCTTTGGATAGTAGTGTAATTTTATTAAGCCTAAGAGAATTCGAGGCTTGCAAAGAAAATTGGGTGGTCTTTGTTTTCATGGGGTTGAGCTACAACAACATGTATAACTAGCCTAAATGGATTGACATGAGCATGAAAGGAAGAATTCCAATCCATAAATATCAAAATGGGTGCTTTAACTATCTTTTTTCTTAGGATGTCAAAATATCATTGGCATTATTCTATCCAATTGATGGATTTATTAGTCTCCTTCTTAAGTAACTCTTGCAATGGTGTTGTGATTGTTGCACATCCCTTGACGAATCTTTGGTGATAACTAGTATAGCCTAGGAAGGTTTTCACTCCTAGTTTGGCTTTATAGTGGAGGTAATGTCATGATGAGTGCCACTTTTATGGGTTCAACCATTAAACCTTCTTTGTAGATTATATGCCCTAATAGTGTCCCAAAGGATAACACAAAGGTATATTTTTATATTCAACAAAATTTGTTATCTCTGACAACTTTCTAATGCAATTTGAAGTGTTTGCATGTGGTCTATAATTAGCCCATATACTTTCCAATCATCTAGATAGACTTCTAAAAAGTTCATGAATGAAATCCTTAAACATATTTACCATGATGTGGGTGAATATTGAAAAAATAATTTTTAGGCCAAAGGGCATGACTATAAACATAAATAATCCCCATTCAATAGAAAAGGTTATTTTGGTTGATCTTCCTCTTGAATTTTTTCTTCATGATATTTGGAAAGTCCATCAATGAATAAATACATTTCCCTACCTTCCACATATTCTAGAATTTCTTCTATAAAGTGAGTTGGGAAGGGGTCATGAATGGATTTATTAAGCTCCCTGAAATTTATGCAAATTCTCATCTCCCCAGTTATTCTATTTTGTACGACTATATGGCTAATCCATTTACCATCCTTCATTGGTTTGATGATGTCAACCATAAGCATTTTATCCAATTTACAAATTTTTTTAAATCGTGTAACCAGAAAGGGGGTGAATATTTTCACCCCCTTTCTAGTTACACTTGTTTAATTGAAATTTGATTACACCAAATTACTCTTTAATATCCTTCATGTCAATAAATATCCAAGTGAATATTTCTTCATACTAAGTAGTTCAATTACATTTGCTACAACTTGGTCATCCCAATAATCTCCTATTTTGACCATCTTAGGACATTTTGCGGATGGTATATTTTCCTCTCATATTTTTAATAATTGATTGTAATAATTTTCGTTAGAATCATTATAAATATATATTTCTCTTTCCCCTTCTACTACCTAAAAATTAAAGACATATAAATAGGTATGAAAAGTAATATTTTCAACAATATACAAAGGTGAGATTTGAAATTGAAGAGAATGCAACCAACAACTCTTTCATGGCAATGATCAAAGCCCAACTTTACACTTCAATATTATATACATATATAAAGTCACTAAATATTAATTATATATTACTAATACCCATTATGCATAAACATCCAATTGCTAATATTATTATATAATAAACGCTCAATTTACACAATATATGTGATACAAACTAATCGATATGATTGTTAAATCCTCAAGAAGACATGCTATGAAATTTTCAATTGCGGGAGGAGAGGGAATTTGAATGATGAGAAATATTATAGAATTTGTGGTTAAACAAACATTCAATAATCATTTATGCTCACTAATCGTTGACCAAATTTTCTTTGCTGTCTAAGAGTGGAATTTTTACAAGGTTCTATATTACAGAGCCGTATTACAGGCTAAACATTGCAAAAAAATCCACCAGAGAGTAATTGTAATCTGGCATAGAATGCCATCTATAGAGCTTTCTAAACAGCAAGAGTTTACAAAATCTACATGCTATTTGAGAACGCAAACAGCTCTCCAAACTTGGTGCTAACCTGGATGCCACATCGCGCACGTCAGATAAATTGCCCACTAATCTAAATACAATCCTAAACTATAAATTGGTATTTAAATTGTTCCTTGCCTTGGTAGAGCTTGACGGAGAAACGCCTTCAGTAGTGGACGTCTCCTTTGGATCCTGATCCGCGTGACCAAATACAACATACATCAGAGAAAGCTACGGTTAAAACATATACTGTAATTGAGAATACGAATAGCAAAAATGGCAAACCTCTGCCCTGCATTTGACTTGGAGGCTCCTGTGTGGCAATCTATTGATATGACCCACACTATTCCTTTGAATTGCTCCGCAGTTGAGGGCTGTAGGCGCTTTCATCATCATCGAAGCCATGGCCGCCATTGATGATTGCTAAGAAATGTTGGATTCTGTATAACAGTTATGCTTTTTCGACTGGCTTTATGAAAGATTATTGATTGGTATATCGTCGGAGCCTTGCTGTTTGCTTTATAGCTTCGTATTCGAGGATTCTATTTGATGGTGAAAATTAGGCCAAGTCGTCGATGTCGGGCGTTGTTTGGTAAAAGGAGTTTACAATTGGGTGGGTAAGCATATCACGACGTGTCTGGTAAATTGGCCACAAGCATTTTCAAGAGAAGCTTCTATATTTTACTCGCCTTCTCAACTTCGACATCAGATATTTTTGCAAACTTTGATTGTTTCTTAGTCCTCCAGCGTGGTCATCACTAAAACGAGTTTCAGGAGTTTCACTTTGGGTATTCTAGTAATTTGACCTGTTTTTGCGAACGCTTGTGGGGGAAGTGTGATTAAAACACGGGTGTTGATGTTGTACGGGGCCCTGGAATTTGGTATGTGTGGACCCCTTTATTTAATTTTAGGTCGTATTTGTTTTATAATTATATATGATACTTTAAAATTATTAGTAGAAAAAAAATATTGTATTACAATCATATATAAGGTTTATATTAATTTTTATTGATTAACAAATAATAATATATTATTGACAAAAAGTGGATGGTAAAGAGGTGCATGCTTAGAGTTTAGGTAAGATCATCAATGGAAGGGCGGCCATGTTGGGGTTCATGTCAGCCACTGCAACAGAGGCAATGAGTGGAAGAGATTTGTGGTTGTAGCTCAATAATGAAGCAGTGAGGTTGACCAACAATATGGAAACATGCCACCTTCATGCAAGGGAATTTGTCCTAATTTGGCTAGTTAAGAGGACCACACCCATGAGGAGAGGTAAAAGGTAGCCAAGAGGGTTGATGACATCCACAAGTAGTACAATCCCTAATGGGCTTGTGCCTTGGAGCTTTAATATTGGGATTCATAATCTCATTTGGTAGATTGACCAAGACCACACTTACGACCACAAACTGGGGAAGAAGTAGGTGCTACAACTCTATCAATTATGTAGAGAGTAGTAAACTAATTGTTAATAAGAGCCTACAAATGTTTAACTTCTAATGTGATATTATGAACTTGCACATGTATCTACAAAAGCACATTAGATAAAATCATAGCCTTAGTGTATAAATAAAAATGAACATTAGCTGAACAACTAAAAAATAGAGATTAATTTCTATCTTTTGAAATACTAAAGAGAATTTTCAATATAAAATTTTGCTAAGACTAGACAAGTTTAAATGGAAGCTAGGGCTAATCACTTAGCAACACCACATTCCATGTGAAGGGTCCAAGCCTAAAAGGCTTCAAAAAGTCATGTATCCAACTCCAAGCTAATATAGACCTAGAATAGAACTAAAAGGATGTTATAAAAAATCTTTAATTCTTTGGTTGTGAGGCATATACATGTGCCTAGGGAGAAATGATCTAAGTTGGAGAACAAGGTTATAAAAAGCATCTTAATTAGCTATGACAAGGTTTGAAAGTTTACAACTTTTGTGATCCTATGGTTGAATTTTTTGGTATAAAATAAGTGTTATCTTTAGAAATTTAAATATTCTTCCATAATATTATAGCCAAACAAGAATGAAAAGGAATGTAGTTCAATTTCCTAGAAAGATCAAGAAGGTTAAAATAGAAGACTACAAAGGACTTGAAGAGGAGGAGAGCTCATATATTTCAAATATTTTTTGAAGAGATAGATCCTCCACCTCAATTCTTGAGAATGTCTACTCACCAAACATAGCAACCTAAAAGGTATAATCCTCATGATTACTAGTGTATTTTAACTTTGATTACTAATATAGATGACCCTACGATTGTGAAGGAGGCATTGGGTATGGATATTTCAGTCCTAGACTTTGGCCATAGATGAGGAGATAGATAAAATGATGAAAAAAGACATGTTGTGCTTGAGGACCTTTTCTTGATGGACAGAAATTTGTGAGATGTAAATGTTAAAAAAAATGGTTTAGATGAAAATGTTGGGAAATATAATGTGATAATGGATGTGAAGGGATATTTCAAAGTTGAGGGAATTTATTGTGATGTTATTTTCTCTTTAGTTGTTATGTTAACATCTATTTGATTCTTATTATCTATTGTCATAACGATTTTATACTGAGATTGAGAAAGTGGATGTTAAGATAGCTTTCCTTCATGTTGATTTAGAGGAAGAAATTTGCATGACATAACCATTGCAATTACAATTATAATACACTAAATCCACATTTGTCTACTCCCCATCATATATTTAAGAAATATTTAAAAAGGACCTCTTCTTTTTGTTCTATTTTTGTGATAGAGTGAGCAAAAAAATATACATGTCAATTTTTTGTCAAATTTATTCATATAGATCAATAATGAATAAATGTTGAAATATACAATATACTTTATATATAGCTTTATAGATTTCTCGTATTAGTTAGGGACAATTTTTCTTATGTCAACCACAAAAGACAAGTTTATATTTATGGTCATGCTAATTATTGAAAAAAATTATTCTAGGGTAATTTTATAGATCTAGATTTGTTTTAGGTTCTCCAACATAAGTTCCCTGACATGTAACTTAAACAAAAATGATATTTCCCTCAGGTTTGATGATCAATGAATGCAATTGAATTCCTTTAAGTACAAGGATGTGTATCAATAAATTACCCAAATGTATCTCTAGTTGACTTTAGCTAGGAAAGGAATGGGAATGACTTGACAATAGTTTAATTTATATTTTTTAAATTTTAGAGGTCTAGTCCTTTAGTGTAGTATAGATCCTAGAAAGTTAGAAATGAATCAAGGCTTGTGAATGGTGAAATCAAGGTTGATAATGATTTTTGGGGATTCGTACATGAATGGGTGTAATATTCAATAATTCAAGGGAATATATCAAAAAATTTGTATAAGGATAAGGTGGGGGAAGTATATTTGAATATATATGTAGATGGATATGTAATAATGTGTGGGAGGAGCTCAAATTTACACAAGATTTTACCAATTATTTGATCCATTTTTTTGCGAACAGGTATAAAATTAAATGAATTATAATCATATGCAAAATTCACCATTATATTTTTCACCACTTTGAAGTGCATGTGAACCTTATAAATATCATTTATCTTAGATTATGTAGCACTTACAAACTTGGATGTTAAGTAAATATTCCTTTGATATTCTTGCTCTATGAGAGCCTCTATCATCAATAATAATGAGAAACAGAGGAGGGATCTACATAAATTTTACTTCTATAGAAAGTGGTAATTCTCTTCTTGGCATGGTATCTATGAGATGCTAATGTGTATTATGTAGTAGTGTCTCATATGAGAATGATCTATTTATTCATGTTAGTTGGTCTCTATATAAAATTTTTAAATTGTGTATAATCTAAACATAAGAGTTTTAGAAAGAAAATATGCCCCTTAAATTAGTTGTATCCATTGAATTTAAGGAATTGGAAGGGAGGGAAACTAATATATGAAATTTAAATTCTATAATCATGTGATCATACAAATAATATATAGTAATGACTATAATAAATGTATCATACAATAAGTGGGTAAACCATGTTGAATGATAAGCATGGTAACCATTTTAGCTAGAGATATTGTCAAGTCAAGTATTATTTCCCCTAACAAGTTTGAAAAAATTATTGTAGTCCTTAATGGCTAGTAAGCACATATATAAGTATATAAGAAATTAGAAATATATCCTACAATGTGGTATCATGATCACATGATGGTTGAGGTGATATTTCTCCTATGGTGATATTTTTTTGATAAATGATGTGCAATAACATGTAATAAATCATGAGGAAGGTTACTATTTACTAGTGGAACACTTACAACATGGCTAAGTTTAGTGCACACATAGCATGATAAAGAAAAAATGGTTTTTGATTTCTCCTAATGTGGTAAGTTTACTCTTAAAGTATGGTTAGTTAATGTGAGCTTAATAGTGTAAAAATTAATAAGAGAGTACATGGTGGAGAAATTGGCCCTACATAGGTGATATAATATGATAATACATAGATGAGTACAATTAGAAATAATAAAAAATAATTTATAATTAACCATAGAGATAATGACACAAAAGAACCATTAATTATATGATAAAATTCATGCAATGATTGATAATAGGTAGTTATGAAAATATTTTTAAGTGTAATTAGGTAATGGGGTGAGCTCATGAATGATCGTATAAGGCTAGTTTCCCTAGATGGGAAGAATAGTGCAATTAGGCTCATAAAATAAAAAGGAGAATGAGAAAGAGAATGATGAATTAATAGGTAGCTTACCACAGGAGTTAGTATTTACATTTTGGTATTTTGTGAGTATTATTCATGAAAGATATCTTTCAATTTTGTGTTTTTATTGATCTATAGTATTTTATTATTTTAAATTTATAGCTTAAATATAATTTGATATACCAAACTTGCCTTGTCAACACAATAGCAATAAATTTATTTAGATGACACTATACTTCTTCTAATTAAGAGGTGATTTTTAATAATATGAGAAAAATGTAACCAACTATTTAAAAATATAGATTATGTCCCAACTTAATATTACTAATTATGTATAATTATCAACACACCATTTAACATTAAAATACAATTACTAATATAAATATATAATAAATATTCTCTACACAATATATTTGATACAACCCAACATATATGTTGTTTAAATATGAGACAACAACGATATATTTCAAATTACAAAGTTTACAATTGTCTTGAACGATGAGAAGCATTATACCAAACATTCAATAATAATTTATGCTCATAATCCTTGACCAGAATTTTCTTTGCGGTACAAGAGTGAAACTTTTACAGGCTTAACAGTACAAGAAAACTACACTAGACAGTAAGTGTAGTTTGGCATAGAATGCCACCGAGAAAGCTTTCAAAATTGAAGCTCGAGTTCTAAATAGGAAGAATTTATACAATCGGTGTGCTGTGGTTAAGACACGTTTATTTACGTAGGAATCCCGACTTTCTAAACAATAACTATTATTTACCTCCTATTTAGGTGTTTATACAAGAGGCCCGCCCTTGACGTATTCAGTGAAGGCCAGCGCCAATAAGCCAAGCATAGCAAAGCGTCCATTCCACATCTCTGCTGACGATGAAAATATTTGCTGCGATTTGCTCTCCGTCGAGATTCCCTTCAACATGGGCACCAACGTCCCCACGGACAATATTACTGCGCTTAACACAAACCACGACACTCCTCCATTGTTGAGCTGCGACCACAAATCTCTTCCGCTCGCCGCCTCCACTGCAATGGCCGACACGAACCCCAACATGGCCGCCCTTCCATTGATGATCTCCGGCGCAGGTCCTGAGAACGCAAACAGGTCTCCAAACTTGGTGCTAACCTGGATGCATCATCGCACACGTCAGATAAATTGCCCACTAAGCTAAATACAATGGTAATCTATAATTTGGGCATTTAAATTGTTCCTAACCTTGGTAGAGCTTGAAGGGGAAACCCCTTCAGTAGTGGACGTCTCCTTTGGATCCTGATCCGCGTGACCAAATACAACGCGTTAGAGAAAGCTACGGTTAAAACATATACTGTAATCGAGAAATCGAATAGCAAAAAACGCAAACCTCTGCCATGCACTTGACTTGGAGGCTCCTGTGTGGCAATCTATTGATATGTCCCACACAATTTCTTTGAATTGCCCCGCAGTTGAGGGCTGCAGGCGCTTTCATCATCATCGAAGCCATGGCCGCCATTGATGATTGCTATGAAACGTTGGATTCTGTATAGCAATTAAATTTCTCCAATCAGCCTTTGAAAGATTGTTATTTGATGTATCGTTAGAGCCTTGCTGTTGGCTTTATAGCTGCATATTCGAGGAGGATTGTATTTGACGGTGAAAAATTGGCATTAGGGGAGTTGTTTGCCAAAAGGATTTTAGAATCGCATGGTTAACAATATTACTACGTGTCTAGTAAATTGGCCACAAGTGTTTCCAAGAGAAGCTTCTACATAGTACTCGCCTTCCCGACGTCTACGTCAGTCACAAGAGTTTCACTTGATATTTTTGCAGACTTTGATTGCTTCTGAGTCCTCCACCGTGGTCATCAATGAAACGACCACCTAATTTGATCTGTGTTTACAATCTTTTGTAGGGGAAGCGTGTGATTAGAACACGGGTTACGCTGTTGTACGGAGGCCTGGAATCTGATGTGTAGGGACCCGGTTTATTCAAATTTAGGCCGTATTTTACAATTTTAAAATTTATTGAAATGTATAATTTAATTGTTCTATTTTTATAATTATATATAATTATTAGAAGTTAAAAAATATTGTTAGGATATAGAAATAAAAGGTGTATATTACTTTTTATTGATAAAAAATAGGGGAGAGGGGCCCATAATGGAGTAGGGTCCAATAGTGGGGATATAAGTAGTCTTCAGTGGGCCCCATAGTGGAGCACTTTAATATCCAATTGCAAAACACTTTTTATCCATAAAGTACGCAAAGTGACAAATCATGTGATGCCACATCAGCACACCAATAAAACATGACTTAGTGTGCCACTATCAATCTCACTCTTTTTTTGGGCCTTTTTGGATACCTCAACAAAAAGCATGTTGATGTGGCATCATATTTGATGATGTGGCCCTAAAACGAAATATAGAAGCACATGAGTTGCCAAATAAACTATTGTACAAAATTGGGAGTGATTTGAAATTTCCACATAGGATTTTGAGAAACGTGAAGCTAGGGTGTTCCACTATGGGCCCCTCTCCCCGAATGACATATTATTTTTAAAAATGTGGGTGGTAAAGAGGTATACTATTAGAATTTAGGTAAGATCCGGTTCATATAAAAGATGAAAATAATTAAAGAGGGGATTTCGATGAACAATAAATGCAAATAAAATCACTAAGTAAGATCAATACTAAAAAGAGGGGGATAATGATCATTGGGATTACTCATACATCAATTACGATAGTACTATTATCAATAGACTTCTACCTAGTAATTTGAGCAACCTCATCTTGATCTTCTACATGTTGAGAAAGAATGGAGAAACATGCCACCTTCGAGTGAGGGAACTTGTTATAATCTTGCTAGCCAAGAACAACACATCCATGAGAAGAGGAAAAATGTAGCCAAGATGATTGAGAACATCCACAAGTACTACAATCCCTAAGATATTATGCCTTGGAGCTTAGAGATTGGGATTCACAATGTCATTTAGCAAATTCGCTAGGACCATGCTTGTGATCATGAGGTAGGGAAAAGGTAGTAGCTAAAACCCTAGCAAGTATGTAGGGAGTATTATATTAGTTATCAAGAAGTGCCTAAAAATGTGTAACTTATAGGGAAACATTATGAGCTTGCACCTATATTTGCATAAGCACATTAGAGTAAATTATAGCCTTAGTTTATAAGGAAAAGTGAACACCATCTAAACAACTAGAAAGGAGAGCTAAATTTATGTCATTCCAAATACTAAATATAATTTTCTCCCTATAAAAGTGGAAAATCTAGACAAATTTAAATAGAAGATGGGGTTAAATACTTAGCAACACCATATGTCATGTGAAAGTGCTAGGACAAAAGGGATTGAAAAAGTCATGCATCCAACTCCAAGCTACTTTATGTTGGAATGAATAATTTATCTATTCACTATACTTACGTGTACTTAGGTTGATGAGGTCATAAGTTGAATGTGCAACCTTTTAGACCTCTTGAGGTTACCAAGTTATTTGGTAAACCTCATGTGCTACATTACTAGGGGGAGGTGTGTTATTAAAACATGGGTTATGTCGTTGTACAAAGGCCTGAAATTTGATGTGTGGGGACTAGGGGCCCATGTTTTTCAACTTGAAGCTGTATTTTACAATTTTAAAATGTATTGAAATGCATAATTTAATTGCTCTACTTTTATAATTATATATAATTATTATAATTTAAAAAATATTGTTAGGATATATAAATAGAAGGTGCATATTACTTTTTATTGATTAAAAATAATGATATTTTATTTTTTTAAATGTGGATGGTAAAGAGGTATGTTTTGATGAAAATAATTAAAGACTGGATCTTCATGAACAATAAATGCAAATAAAATTACTAAGAAGAGAAATACTATACAAAGAGGGATCATGATCATTTGGATTATCCATACATCATTAGGATAGCACTATCATCAATAGACTTCTACCTAATAAAAACACTCTTATCTTGATCTTCTACATTTTGAGAAAGAATGGGGAAACATACCACCTTTAGGCAAGTGAACATGTTATAATCTTGCTAGCCAAGATCATCATATCCATGAGAAGGGGAAAAATGTAGCCAAGATGGTTGAGAACCTCCATAAGTACTACAATACCTAAGACATTATGCCTCGAAGCTTTGAGATTGGGATTTATGATGTCATTTAACGAATTGTCCAAGACCATCCTTGTGCTCATGAGGTAGGGAAAAATTAGAAGTTGCAACTCTAGAATCTATGTAGAAAGTAGTATATTAGTTATCAAGAAGTACCTACAAATGTGTAACTTCTAGTGACACATTATGAGCTTGCACCTATATTTGCATGAGCACATTAGTGTAAACTATAGCCTCAGTGTATAAAGAAAAGTGAACACCATCTAAACAACTAGAAAAGAGAGCTAAATTTCTATCATTCCAAATGCTAAATAGAATTTTCTCTCTGAAAAATGGAAAATCTAGACAAATTTTAGAAGATACGGTTAAATACTTAGCAACACCATATGCCATGTGAAACTGCTAGGAAAAAAGGAATTGAAAAATTTATATATCCAACTCCAAGATACTTTATATTTGCAAACAAATAGAAAGGGATGTTATATGAAGTCTTTAACTCTTTGGTTATCATGAATATTGAAATTTACTTAGGGAGAAGTGGTCTAAGTTGGAGAACAAGGCTATAAAAGACAACTTAAAACTACCTATGATGAGGTTTGAAAGGGTACATGCTTTGAAATCCTATGGTTGATTTTTTCTAGCATGTGTTGTCTTTAGAAAGTTAAATATAATTTGTTAAGAAGTATTATAGAAAAATAATGATAATAAGGAATATGGTTTAATTTCCCTAAAACATTAACAAAGTTAAACTAGAAGCCCATAAAGGACTTAAAGAGGAAGAGAGCTCATCTATCTCAAAGAGTTTTATAGATGAGGTAAATCTTCCATCTCAGCTCTTAAGGAGGTCCACTTAGTAAATATAGTGGCCTAAGAAGTATAATCATCATGATTGGATGTGTGTATTTTCACTTTGATTACTAACATAGATGATCCTAGGATTACAATGGAGGTTTCTATTATGGATAACACAGAGTTAGAATTTGGCCACATGTGAGGAGATAAATAAATTAAAGAAAAATGACATGTTGGACCTAAGATAGGTCTTTCTTGATGGAAATAAACTACTGAGCTAAAAATGGTTGTTAAAGAGTAATTGGTTTAGATGGACTTGCGTTGA